>JAUUTY010001182.1:0-83676 GCA_030979885.1 Lolium multiflorum
TTGCGCCGCATCACATTTCGCGACCATCAACCTTCAACGTGCTTTTTGGCTCCTCCCGGTTCGATTAAACCTTGGTTTCTTTCTGTGGGAAAACTTGTGCGGATCATACCTTCCTCTTGGGGTTCCCAACGAACGTGTGAGTTACACGCCATCAAGCTCTTTTTCTGGCGCCGTTGCCGGGGAGATCAAGACACACTGCAAGGGGAGTCTCCACTTCTCAATCTCTTTACTTTGTTTTTGTCTTGCTTTATTTTATTTACTACTTTGTTTGCTGCACCTAAACAAAACACAAAAAAAATTAGTTGCTAGTTTTACTTTATTTATTGTCTTGCTCTCTATATCAAAAACACAAAAAAATTAGTTACTTGTCTTTACTTTATTCGCCTTGTTTACTTTTTGCTTATTGCATCATGTTTCCTTTTCACCACAAAAGACATACCGGTAGGACGTGGGTCCATAGTTGGGAGAAATAATATAGAAGAATTTTTCAATCATGTTAGTATCACTGAAGATTTTGAAGATAGACACTTGGTAGAACTTGCACCTACCTATGAAATTGCTGCTGCTGCTTTAGTTCGCATGTTGGAAACTAAATTTGTTAATCTCAATCCTATAATCCAACACATGTTTCTTACACTTGGTGATATGGAAGAAGGGGAAAAGAAAGATTTTGTTTTAGAAACCCTTCTTAGAGAATTTGGTGGTCTAGCAAGAGAGGCTAGAAAAGTTTTTGCTAAATTTAATATGCTAGGTTCTCATACCAATTTTATTGGTCTACTTGAAAAAATGGACATGGATAGAATAAGGTACACTAATAACATTAATGATGGTGGGGAAATCAAAGCACCAATACCATGTAAACTCCTAGCTATGAATGATGCACTAGAAAATAACTATGCTTGGCTTGTTCCTGAAAATTTGTTTGATGAGAGTAGCAAGCCTAAGACTAATGAAAAGGGAGACGCTAAAACTTATATATCAAACATACTATGCTTGGTTGAGAAAACTCCCAACACCCCTGGTAATGATGTTGATGCTTCTACTCTCGATAATACTTGATTTGCACTTTCTGCGCCTAGCTGAAAGGCGTTAAAGAAAAGCGCTTATGGGAGACAACCCATGTTTTTACCTACAGAAATTTTTTGTTTTGTTGAGTCTTGAAGTTGTTTACTACTGTAGCAACCTCTCCTATCATGTTTTTGTGCCAAGTAAAGTTTCTATGTTAAAGTTGATGTTATATTTGGGATCGCTGCGCAGAAACAGCATTGCTGTCTGTCACGAATCTGGGCACAGTTCCCTGTAGAAAATTCGAAAAAATCTGCCAATTTACGAGCCTGATCCTCAGATATGTACGCAACTTTCATTAGTTTTGAGTTTTTCCATTTGAGCAAGTCTAGTGCCAACTTTAAATTCGTCTTTACGGACTGTTCTGTTTTTGACAGATTCTGCCTTTTATTTCGCATTGCCTCTTTTGCTATGTTGGATTTATTTCTTTGATCCATTAATGTCCAGTAGCATTATGCAATGTCCAGAAGTGAAAATAATGATTGTGTCACTCTGAATGTGTGAATTATTAATGATGCTGCACTAATCCTCTAATGAGTTTGTTTGCTTGGTGTGAAGGAAGTTTTCAAGGGTCAAGAGAGAGAATGATATACTATGATCAAGAGGAGTGAAAGCTTTAAGCTTGGGGATTCATCCCTGCCTATTTTAAGAAGACTCAAGCGGCTTCTAAGCTTTGGGATGCCCAAGGCATCCCCTCTTCATCGAATAACATCATCAGGTTCCTCCCCCTGAAACTATATTTTTATTCAATCACATCTTGTGTTCTTTACTTGGCGTCGGCTTGTTTTTGTTTTTGTTTTTGTTTGCATAAAATGGATCCTAGCTTGTGTGGGGGAGAGACACGCTCCGCTGTTGCATATGGACACATGTGTCCTTAGGCTTTACTCATAATGTTCTAGGCGAAGTTTCTTCTTCGTTAAATTGTTATATGGTTGGAATTGGAAAATGCTACATGTAGTAATTCTAAAATGTCTTGGATAATGTGATACTTGGCAATTGTTGTGCTCATGTTTAAGCTCTTGCATTATATGCTTTGCACCCATTAATGAAGAAATACATAGAGCTTGCTAAAATTTGATTTGCATATTTGGTCTCTAAGGTCTAGATAGCATCTAGTATTGAGTTTTGAACAACAAGGAAGACGGTGTAGGGTCTTATAATGTTTACAATATGTCTTTTATGTGAGTTTTGCTGCACTTGTTCATCCTTGAGTTTGCTTCAAATAACCTTGCTAGCCTAAACCTTGCATCGAGAAGGAATACTTCTCATGCATCCAAAATCCTTGAGCCAACCACTATGCCATTTGTGTCCACCATACCTACCTACTACATGGTATTTCTCTGCCATTCCAAAGTAAATTGCTTGAGTGCTACCTTTAAAATTCCATCATTCACCTTTGCAATATATAGCTCATGGGACAAATAGCCTTAAAAACTATCGTAGTATTGAATATGTACTTATGCACTTTATATTTTATTAAGTTGCTTGTTGTGCGATAACCATGCTTCTGGGGAACGCCATCAACTATTGTTGAATATCATGTGAGTTGCTATGCATGTCTGTCTTGTCTGAAGGTCTATCATTTTAGTGGTTGGAGCATGCAAAATTGTTAGAGAAGAACATTGCCAACCAAAGCCATGAATCATGGTGGAAGTTTCAGTTTTGACATATATCCTCAATCTACATATGAGAATAACTTTGCTGTTACGTTCATGCATTTAAGAGGAGTCCATTATCCGTTGTCCATGTTGTCCCGGTATGGATGTCTAAGTTGAGAATAATCAAAAGCGAAAATCCAAAATGCGAGCATTCTCCTTAGACCTTTGTACAGGTGCATGGAGGTACCCCTTTGAGACACTTGGTTGAAACATGGCATGCAAAGATCCTAGAGTCCAAGCAAGTAGATAAAGGTGCACCATTAGTATACTTATGCATGAGGCCATAACTTGGGGATATAATTTCTGTTAACTCCATATGCTTTGTTACCCACTGTTGACAAAATTGTTTCCATGTTTTCAAAATAAAAGCCCCACAAATATAGCAATCGATGCTTTCCTCATTGAAGGACCATTCTTTACTTTT
Source organism: Lolium multiflorum (assembly GCA_030979885.1). Taxonomy (NCBI): domain Eukaryota; kingdom Viridiplantae; phylum Streptophyta; class Magnoliopsida; order Poales; family Poaceae; genus Lolium; species Lolium multiflorum. Next base: position 3,148 of record JAUUTY010001182.1, read on the forward strand.
GAGTCAGCCCTACCTCTCTCCACCTTAAGAAGCAAACACTTGTGTGAACCGTGCATTGATTCCTACACACTTGCATATTGCACTTGTTATACTACTTTATGTTGACAACATGAGATATACATGTTGTAAGTTGAAAGCAACCGCTGAAACTTAATCTTCCTTTGTGTTACTTCAATATCTTTACTTTGATTTATTGCTTTATGAGTTAACCTCTTATGCAAGACTTATTGATGCTTGTCTTGAAGTACTATTCATGAAAAGTCTTTGCTATATGATTCAGTTGTTTACTCATGTCATTACTTTTGTTTTGATCGCTGCATTCATTACATATGTTTACAAATAGTATGATCAAGATTATGATGGCATGTCACTTCGGAAATTATCTTTGTTATCGCTTTACCTGCTCGGGACGAGCAGAACTAAGTTTGGGGATGCTGATACGTCTCCAACGTATCGATAATTTCTCATGTTCCATGCTACTTTATTGATGATACCCACATGTTTTATGCACATTATATGTCATATTTATGCATTTTCTGGGAACTACCCTATTAACAAGATGCCGAAGAGCCAATTGTCTGCTGTTTTTGGTTTCAGAAATCCTAGTAAAGAAATATTCTCGGAATTGGACGAAACTTTCGCCCAGGGTCCTGTTTTTGCACGAAGCTTCCAGAAGACCGAAGAGATAACGAAGTGGGGCCACGAGGCGGCCAGAGGGTGGCCGGCGCGGCCCAAGCCCTGGCCGCGCCGACCTGGCCTCCCTGCCCCCGTGTGGCCCCGCGCGGACCCGCACCAAAGCTTCCGTCGCGAAACCCCCCACCGAGAGCCACGATACGGAAAACCCACAGAGATGCCGCCATCTTGGGGGATTCAGGAGATCGCCTCCGGCACCCTGCCGAGAGGACTTCCCGGAGGACTCTACACCGCCATGGTCGCCTCCGGAGTGATGAGAGTAGTTCACCCCTGGACCATGGGTCCATAGCAGTAGCTAGATGGTCGTCTTCTCCTTGTTGTGCTTCATGTTGGATCTTGTGAGCTGCCTAACATGATCAAGATCATCTATCTGTAATACTATATGTTGTGTTTATCGGGATCCGATGGATAGAGAGTACTATGATTATGGTGATTATCAATCTATTGTTTATGTGTTGTTTATGATCTTGCATGCTCTCCGTTATTAGTAGAGGCTCTGGCCAAGTTTTTGCTCTTAACTCCAAGAGGGGGTATTTATGCTCGATAGTGGGTTCATGCCTTCATTGAATCTGGGATCGTGACAGTAGGTTCTAAGGTTGTGATGTGCGTTGCCACTAGGGATAAAACATTGATGCTATGTCTAAGGATGTAGTTGTTGATTACATTACGCACCATACTTAATGCAATTGTCTGTTTGCAACTTAATACTGGAGGGGGTTCGGACGATAACCTGAAGGTGGACTTTAGGCATAGATGCAGTTGGATGGCGGTCTATGTACTTTGTCGTAATGCCCGGATTAAATCTCACTATATTTATCATATCATGTATATGCATTGTTATGCCTTTCTCTATTTGTCAATTGCCCGACTGTAATTTGTTCACCCAACATGCTTTATCTTATGGGAGAGACACCTCTAGTGAACTGTGGACCCCGGTCCTATTCTTTACATAGCATACAATCTACTGCAATTGTTTTTACTGTTTTCTTTGCAAACATCTTCCACTCGATACGTTTAATCCTTTGTTACAACAAGCTTGAGATTGACAACCCGACCGTTTCGTTGGGACAAACACTGGTTGTGTTGTGCATGTTCGCGTGGCGCCGATCCTCGGTGTTGCGCTCGCATCACACTTCGCGACCATCAACCTTCAATGTGCATCTTGTACTCGGTTTGCTAATTGTGGGTTTCCTGAGGGAAAGCTACCGTGAACCCCCTTGCAACGAGGTGAGTCGCAGGATCTCAGAGTTTAAGGCTGTGGTTAGATTTATCTTAATTACTTTCTTGTAGTTGCGGATGCTTGCAAGGGGTATAATCACAAGTATGTATTAGTCCTAGGAAGGCGGTGCATTAGCATAGGTTCACCCACACAACACTTATCAAAACAATGAAGATTAATTAGCGTATGAAGCGAAAGCACTAGACTAAAATCCCGTGTGTCCTCAAGAACGTTTGGTCATTATAAGTAAACAAACCGGCTTGTCCTTTGTGCTAAAAAGGATTGGGCCACTCGCTGCAATTATTTCTCTCGCACTTTACTTACTCGTACTTTATTCATCTCACATCAAAACCCCTTGAATACTTGTCTGTGAGCATTTACAGTGAATCCTCATCGAAACTGCTGTCAACACCTTCTGCTCCTCGTTGGGATCGACATTCTTACTTATCGAAGATACTACGATACACCCCCTATACTTGTGGGTCATCAGCTGCCCCCCTTGGCTATAGTCTGGATCCGCCCATGCTATAGTTTGAGGCCATTTGGATGACGTCGAAAAAATTCTTTGATTAGAAATGGGGTTGTTCGAACCCTGTAGTTGGATTTTTGAACCTTGATCTGTAGTACTGGGAAAAACCCTAGTTTAACCTATTTAATTATAGATTCGTAGGTCGATTTTTCTACGTACCTTTTTATTATTACTCTACTATGCAGCACATATGTGTTTGCCCGTCGAGTGAAACTCGGAGGAAGAGGGATCACTCGGAAGGAGAGAAGAAGGAGGGAGAGCATTATGGTGTCTCCCCTTTTTCGGGTGATGATGTTGACCGTTGTGCAGGGTTTGTCAGTGAGGGAGGTGCGAGCAAGAGCGAGCGAAGTCGAGCGAGGCCGAGAATGAGAGATTTTTTTTTGTGAGAGGGACAAAGATCCAGAATGACCCACAGACTTCCAATACGCATCCTGATGCGTCTCTTGACAAAGAAAATGGCTGGGAGTTTGCGTACCTATTGCACGTGACTTGTGCTCACCGAAGTGTGGGACCTCACGCATGGGCACCACACGTAAGTGACAGTGTTCCATGAAGCAAAGTTAACACATCTATCAATTGGTACATTTTGGAGTGACTAAGAAGGATCCATGCTTACCTTTCGTTTTCACGTGTTAAACTTGTTTAAATCTTGGTCAAACCTAGGATTTGACAGAGATTCAAATGGGCGGAAAATTAAAAAAAAACAGAAAAATGAAAAACCAAAGCACATACGTAGTTTTCTTATGTCATATAGTAAGCATTCAAGTTGATAAACAAGGTCTAGACATATTCAAAACATACAAATCATGTATGTACCCCTAACCCTAAACTATGTCTTATGAAGTCAAGCATGAAGAGAAGTGGTTTTGGTTTCAAACATGGAAATTTCAAAAACTCCCAAAAACTTCATTTAGAGTGACTAAGAAGGATAAATGCTTCCCTTTTCATTTTCATGTTTTAAACTTGTTTAAATCTTGGTAAAACCTAGGATCTGACCAAGATTCAAATGGGCATCAAAAATAAAAAAATCAGAAAAATGAAAAACCAAAGCACATAGTCTTCTTATGTCATATAGTAAGCATTAAAGTTGATAAACAAGGTCTAGACTTATTCAAACCAGACAAATCATGTATCTCCCAAACCCTAAACTCTGTCTTATGAAGTCAAGCATGAAGAGAAGTTGTTTTGGGTTTCAAACATGGAAATTTCAAAAACCCTCTCAAAGAGCTTCATTTTGGAGTGACTAAGAAGGATCCATAGGAAACTATGTACTAATACAGTATAATGATCACCCGAGTTATTAGAGCAACAAGTCTGTCACTTACGTGTGGTTCCCATGCGTGAGGTCCCACACTTCAGTGAGCACAAGTCACGTAGTCTTCTTATGTCATATAGTAAGCATTCAATTAAGTTGATAAACAAGGTCTAGACATATCAAACCAGAAAAATCATGTATCTACCCCCTATATATCCCTAAACCCTGACTTATGAAGTCAAGCATGAAGAGAAGAAGTGGTTTTTGGTTTCAAACATGGAAATTTCAAAAACCCTCCCAAGAGCTTCATTTTGGAGTGACTAGTTAAGACGCATACATGCTTACTTTTTCATATTCATGTTTTAAACTTGTTCAAATCTTGGTCAACAAACCTACGATTTGACGAAGATTCAAATGGGTATAAAAAAATTAAAACCAAGGTCTGCTCATGTCATATAGTAAGCATTCAATTAAATTGATAAACAAGGTCTAAACATATTCAAAAACTAGCAGGAAAATCATGTATCTACCCCTAACCCTAAACTATGTCTTATGAAGTCAAGCATGCATGAAGAGAAGTGGTTTTTGGTTTTCAAGCATGGAAATTTCAAAAACCCTCCCAAGAGCTACATATTGGAGTGACTAAGAAGGATAGATGCTTAATTTTTCATATTCATGTTTTAAACTTGATTAAATCATGGTCAAACCTAGAATTTGACCAAGATTCAAATGGGCATAAAAATTCAAAAAAAATGAAAAACCAATGCACATAGTCATCTTATGTCATCTAGTAAGCATTCAATTAAGTTGATAAACAATGTCTAGACATATTCAAACCAGAAAATTCATGTATCAAGCTAACCCTAACCCCAAACTCTGTCTTATGAAGTCAAGCATGAAGAGAAGTACGTGTTTTTTGGTTTCAAACATGGAAATTTCAAAAACCCTCTCAAGAGCTTCATTTTGGAGTGACTATGAAGGATACATGCTTAATTTTTCATATTCATGTTTTAAACTTGTTTAAATCATGGTCAAACCTAGGATTTGACCAAGATTCAAATGGGCATAAAAATTCAAAAAAAATGAAAAACCAATGCACATAGTCATCTTATGTCATCTAGTAAGCATTCAATTAAGTTGATAAACAAGGTCTAGACATATTCAAACAAGAAAATTCATGTATCAAGCTACCCCTATCCCCAAACTCTGTCTTATATATGAAGTCAAGCATGAAGAGAAGTACGCGGTTTTTTGGTTTCAAACATGGAAATTTCAAAAACCCTCTCAAGAGCTTCATTTTGGAGTGACTATGAAGGATACATGCTTAATTTTTTATATTCATGTTTTAAACTTGTTTAAACTGGTCAAACCTAGGATTTGGCCAAGATTCAAATGGGAAAAATTTAAAAAAAAATGAAAAATCAAGGCACATAGTCTTCTTATGTCATATAGTAAGCATTCAATTAAGTTGATAAACAAGGTCTAGACATATTCAAACGAGAGAAATCATGTATCTACCCCCTAACACTAAACTCTGTCTCATGAAGTCAAGCGCATGCATGAAGATATGTGGTTTTTGGTTTCAAACATGGAAATTTCAAAAACCCTCCCAAGAGCTTCATTTTGAAGTGATTAATTATGAAGCATACATGCATGCTTACTTTTTCATATTCATGTTTTAAACTTATTCAAATCTTGGTGAAACCTAGGATTTGACCAAGATTCAAATGGGTATAAAAATTTAAAAAAACAAAAAAGGTCTTCTTATGTTATATAGTAGGCATTCAATTAAGTTGATAAACAAGTTCTAGACATATTCAAACAAGAAAATCATGTATCTACCCCTAACCCTAAACTCGTTTCATGAAGTCAAGCATGAAGATATGTGGTTTTTGGTTTCGAACATGGAAATTCAAAAACCCTCCCAAGAGCTTCATTTTGAAGTGACTAAGAAGCATACATGCTTACTTTTTCATATTCATGTTTTTAACTTATTCAAATCTTGGTGGAACCAAGGATTTGACAAAGATTCAAATGGGTATAAATTCAAAAAAAAACAAGGCCTCTATGTTATATAGTAAGCATTCAATTAATTTGATAAACAAGGTCTACACATATTCAAACCAGGAAAATCATGTATCTACCACCTAACCCTAAACTCTGTCTTATGAAGTCAAGCATGCATGAAGAGTGGTTGGTTTCAAGCATGGAAATTTCCATGTTTGAAACCCAAAACCACTTCTCTTCATATGCTTGACTTCATATGACAGAGTTTAGTTAGGGGGTAGATACATGATTTTTGGTTTGAATATGTCCATCTTGTTTATCAACTTGAATGTGTAATAGATATATATAAGAAGACTGCATGCTTTGGTTTTTCATTTTTTGATTTTTTTGAAATTTTAAGCCCATCTGATTCTTTGTCAAATAATAGGTTTGACCAAGATTTAAACATGTTTAAAACATGAAAATGAAAAAGGTAAGCCTCCATCCTTCTTAGTCACTCCAAAATGAAGCTTTTTGGAGGGTTTTTGAAAATTCCATGTTTGAAACCCAAAACGACTTCTCTTCGTGCTTGACTATAAGACAGAGTTTTGGGTTAGGGGTAGATACATGATTTTGGTTTGAATATGTCTAGACCTTGTTTATCAACTTAAATGCTAACTATATGACATCAGAATGGGCATAAAAATTTAAAAAATTTAAAAATGTAAAACCAAAATTTAATTGGGAGGAAGGGTACATGAATTACAATTAAAAAACAAGGTAACTTAAATACTTGGATGCCCCAAGATGTGTGGAAGCCCAAAACAATGGCAAAACATATCATGTGCGCATGCTGCATCCAATTCAAGTAGAACACATAGTAGGCATCGATAGTTTGACCTAAATTTGAAATCAAAGAGAAGGTGGTTAGAAAAAATCAAAATTGGCAAAGCAAAGCATGAAATCAAAAAATTGTGATGCACTCTAGCTATGAAAATTATCAAACAATGCAAACCAAAATGATTTTTTAGAGGAATACTAGTTCAACTTATTTAATTTTTTATTTGTAGGCCAAAATCAAACCCCGTAGTTGGATTTTTTTTTCAACTTGATCTGTAGTACTGGGGAAAACCCTAGTTTAACCTATTTAATAATAGATTCGTAGTCGATTCTTTTACTTTTTATTATTACTATGCAGCACATGTGTGTTTGCCCGTCGAGTGAAACTCGGAGGAAGAGGAATCACTCGGAAGGAGAAGAAGGGAGAGCAGTCACGGGGCCCCTCTTATTGATGGTGTATATTCTTTTTCTGGTGATGTTGACTGTTGTGCAGGGTTTGTCAGTGCGCAGGAGGTGCGAGCGAGCGAGTCGAGCGAGGCCGAGAATGAGAGAGATTTGTTTTTTTTTGTGAGAGGGACAACCGAAGGATCTAGAAGGACCCACAGACTTCCAATACGCATCCTGATGCGTCTTCTCTTGACAAAGAAGATGGCTGGGAGTTGGCGTACCTATTGCACGTGACTTGTGCTCACTGAAGTGTGGGACCACACGCGTGGGCACCACACGTAAGTGACAGACCTGTTGGTGTAAAAACTCGGTTGATTATTATAGTGCATTAGAACAAAGTTTCCTATGGATTCAAGGGTAGGAAATCCAAGTTAACTCATTTACATGACATTATTTTTTCCATGAAGCAAAGTTAACACTATCAATTGGTACATTTTGGAGTGACTAAGAAGGATCAATGCTTACTTATTCGTTTAATTTCACGTGTTAAACTTGTCTAAATCTTGTTCAAACCTAGGATTTGACCAAGATTCAAATGGGCAGAAAAATAATTAAAAAACAGAAAAATGAAAAACCAAATCACATAGTCTTCTTATGTCATATAGTAAGCATTCAAGTTGATAAACAAGGTCTAGACATATTCAAACCAGACAAATCATATATATACCCCTAACCCTAAACTCGTTTCTTGAGTCAAGCATGTGAGAAGTGGTTTTGGGTTTGGGGGTATATATATACATGATTTTTATTGTTTAAATATATATAGACTTTGTTGATCAATGATACGCGTAGATGCACACGTCCGTTGGGAACCCCAAGTGGAAGGTATGATGCGTATAGAAGCAAGTTTCCCTCAGTATGAAACCAAGGTTTAATCGAACCAGTAGGAGCCAAGAAGCACGTTGAAGGTTGATGGTCGCGAAATGTGATGCGGCGCAACACGTGGATTCCGGCGCCAACTAGAACACAACACACCAAAGTACTTTGCCCCAACAACAAAGGAGGTTGTCAATCTCACCGGCTTGCTGTAACAAAGGATTAAACGTATCGAGTGGAAGATGTTTGCAAAGAAAACAAAAAACAAGTAGATTGTATGCTATGGAAAGAATAGGACCGGGGTCCACAGTTACTAGAGTGTCTCTCCCATAAGATAAAAGCATGTTGGGTGAACAAATTACAGTCGGGCAATTGACAAATAGAGAAAGGCATAATAATGCATATACATGACATGGTAAATATAGTGAGATTTAATTGGGCATTACGACAAAGTACATAGACCGCCATCCAACTGCATCTATGCCTAAAAAGTCCACCTTCAGGTTATCATCCGAACCCCCTCCAGTATTAAGTTGCAAAGCAACAGACAATTGCATTAAGTATTGTGCGTAATGTAATCAATAACTACATCCTTAGACATAGCATCAATGTTTTATCCCTAGTGGCAACAGCACATCACAACCTTAGAACTTTCTGTCACTGTCCCAGGTGTCAATGAAGGCATGAACCCACTATCGAGCATAATTACTCCCTCTTGGAGTTAAGAGTAAAAACTTGGCCAGAGCCTCTACTAATAACGGAGAGCATGCAAGATCATAAACAACACATGAACAATAGATTGATAATCACCATAATCATAGTACTCTCTATCCATCGGATCCCGACAAACACAACATATAGAATTACGTATAGATGATCTTGATCATGTTAGGCAGCTCACAAGATCTAACAATGAAGCACAACAAGGAGAAGACGACCATCTTACTGCTATGGACCCATGGTCCAGGGTGAACTACTCACTCATCACTCCGGAGGCGATCATGGCGATGAAGAGTCCTCCGGGAGATGAATCCCCTCTCCGGCAGGGTGCCGAGATCTTCAGAAGATGGGATTCGCGGCGGCGGCGTCTCTGTAAGGTTTTCCGTATCGTGCCCGGCACTGGGGGTTTCGCGACGGGAGCTTAAGTAGGCGGAAGGTCACCGAAATTACGCGCGGCCAAGCCCAGGCCGCGCCGGCCACCCCCCCCGGCTGCCTCGTGGCCCACACTTCGAGTCTCCTGGTCCTCGGAAGCTTCGTGCAAAAATAGGACCCCGGGCGTTTCGTCCAATTCCGAGAATATTTCTTTACTAGGATTTCTGAAACCAAAAACAAATAGAATAAAGACAAGTTTCGCCATCTTGTTAATAGGTTAGTTCCGTAAAATGCATAAATATGACATATAATGTGCATAAAACATGTAGGTATCATCAATAAAGTAGCATGGAACATAAGAAATTATCGATACGTTGGAGACGTATCGGCATCCCTGTTAGTTCTCTCGTCCCGAGCAGGTAAAACGATAACAAAGATAATTTCTGAAGTGACATGCCATCATAATCTTGATCATACTATTTGTAAACATATGTAATGAATGCAGCGATCAAAGCAAAGGTAATGACATGAGTAAACAAATGAATCATATAGCAAAGACTTTTCATGAATAGTACTTCAAGACAAGCATCAATAAGTCTTGCATAAGAGTTAACTCGTAAAGCAATAAATCAAAGTAAAGGTGTTGAAGCAACACATAGGAAGATTAAGTTTCAGCGGTTGCTTTCAACTTGTAACATGTATATCTCATGGATATTGTCAACATAAAGTAATATAACAAGTGCAATATGCAAGTATGTAGGAATCAATGCACAGTTCACACAAGTGTTTGCTTCTTAAAGTGGAAGGAGATAGGTAAACTGACTCAACAATAAAAGTAAAAGAAAGGTCCTTCAATGAGGAAAGCATCGATTGATGTATTTGTGCTAGAGCTTTTATTTTGAAAACATGAAACAATTTTGTCAACGGTAGTAATAAAGCATATGAGTTATGAAAATTATATCTTACAAGTTGCAAGCCTCATGCATAGTATACTAATAGTGCCCGCACCTTGTCCTACTTAACTTGGACTACCGGGTCTTCGCATGCCATGTTTCAACCAAGTGTCACAAAGGGGTACCTCCATGCCGCCTGTACAAAGGTCTAAGGAGAATGCTCGCATTTCGGATTTCTCGCTTTTGATTATTCTCAACTTAGACATCCATACCGGGACAACATGGACAACAGATAATGGACTCCTCTTAAATGCATAAGCATGTAGCAAAGTTATTATTCTCATATGAGATTGAGGATATATGTCCAAAACTGAAACTTCAACCATGGTTCATGGCTTTAGTTAGCGGCCCAATGTTCTTCTCTAACAATTTTGCATGCTCCAACCACTAAAATGATAGACCTTCAGACAAGACGGACATGCATAGCAACTCACATGATATTCAACAATAGTTGATGGCGTTCCCCAGAAGCATGGTTATCGCACAACAAGCAACTTAATAAAATATAAGGTGCATAAGTACATATTCAATACTACGATAGTTTTTAAGGCTATTTTGTCCCATGAGCTATATATTGTAAAGGTGAATGATGGAATTTTAAAGGTAGCACTCAAGCAATTTACTTTGGAATGGCGGAGAAATACCATGTAGTAGGTAGGTATGGTGGACACAAATGGCATAGTGTAGGCTTTTGGATGCATGAGAAGTATTCCCTCTCGATACAAGGTTTAGGCTAGCAAGGTTATTTGAAGCAAACTCAAGGATGAACAAGTGCAGCAAGACTCACATAAAAGACATATTGTAAACATTATAAGACTCTACACTGTCTTCCTTGTTGTTCAAAACTCAATACTAGATATTATCTAGACCTTAGAGAAACCAAATATGCAAATCAAATTTTAGCAAGCTCTATGTATTTCTTCATTAATGGGTGCAAAGCATATGATGCAAGAGCTTAAACATGAGCACAACAATTACCAAGTATCACATTATCCAAGACATTTTAGAATTACTACATGTAGCATTTTCCAATTCCAACCATATAACAATTTAACGAAGAAGAAACTTCGCCTTGAACATTATGAGTAAAGCCTAAGGACACATGTGTCCATATGCAACAGCGGAGCGTGTCTCTCTCCCACAAAGTGAATGCTAGGATCCATCTTATTCAAACAAAAACAAAAACGAAAACAAACCGACGCTCCAAGCAAAGAATACAAGATGTGATTGAATAAAAATATAGTTTCAGGGGAGGAACCTGATGATGTTGTCGATGAAGAAGGGATGCCTTGGGCATCCCCAAGCTTAGACGCTTGAGTCTTCTTAAAATATGCAGGGATGAACCACGGGGGCATCCCCAAGCTTAGAGCTTTCACTCCTCTTGATCTTAGTATATCATTCTCCTCTCTTGACCCTTGAAAACTTCCTTCACACCAAACTTCAAGCAAACTCATTAGAGGGTTAGTGCATCATTAATAATTCACACATTCAGAGGTGACACAATCATTCTTTTCACTTCTGGACATTGCATAATGCTACTGGACATTAATGGATCAAAGAAATAAATCCAACATAGCAAAAGAGGCAATGCGAAATAAAAGGCAGAATCTGTCAAAACAGAACAGTCCGTAAAGACGAATTTATAAATGGCACCAGACTTACTCAAATGGAAAAACTCAAAACTAATGAAAGTTGCGTATATATCTGAGGATCACGCTCGTAAATTGGCAGATTTTTTCGAATTTTCTACAGGGAATTATGCCCAGATTCGTGACAGACACCAATGCTGTTTCTGCAGCGATCCCAAATATAACCTCAACTTTGACATAGAAACTTTACTTGGCACAAAACATGATAAGAGAGGGTGCTACAGTAGTAAACAACTCCCAAGACTCAATAAAACAAAAAAAATTGCTGTAGGTAAAAACATGGGTTGTCTCCCATAAGCGCTTTTCTTTAACGCCTTTCAGCTAGGCGCAGAAAGTGCAAATCAAGTAACATCGAGAGTAGAAGCATCAACATTATTATTCTTCATGCAAACACAACTTGTTGCAGGGGGTACTTTAGGTGTTCCATTATCTAGATTTTCTATGGTAGTGCTAGGGGTTTTAGCAATTTTAGGCCTATAATAATTCTTTTGTTTAGGCACCTTAGAGGCGTACATGAATTTTTGCTCTTTACCCACATAAGCTTTCTCATTATACTTGAGAGAAGAAAAGGTTGAACCCAAGGTTCCCATAGCTTTTTCAAGTTCATCAATCCTATTGGTTTGATTATCATGGACAACACAAGTTCCTAGGATACTAATTCTTTCATCAATTCCTCCTAAGGATTTATCAAGTTCATAAGTTTTGTCAAATAACATTCCCAATTTAGCTTCAACACTTGGAAAATTTTTCTCTATGGTTTCCAATTTTTTCATAACATCTTCAAGAGAGATTTCAATTTTAACTTCATTAACAGGTGGTATTCCAACTAGACTCTCAATGATGCAACTAGCTTCTAAAGCAGGAGTACCTAGGAAATTACCTCCCGAAAGAGTATCAAGAACATATCTATTCCAACTAGATAAACCAACATAAAAGTTCCTAAGAAGGATAGCAGAGGTTTTTACGCACTGAGAAAGTACATTAATTTCAGCCAAAGTATCTTAAAACTTTCACCCTGTGCTTAAACAGAAACATCTTGTCTTCAGGATTAGCTCATGATAATATGGCAATAAAACTATAAATAAAGAGCCAAGCACCAATTTTTGTGTCAGAAGAGGAAGAGAAGACAGTAAACAAGTAAACTAAAACATTTTTTTGTTTACTTATGCAGTAAAACAAAGTAGTAAATAAAAGAAAACAAGACAAAGTCAAAGTGAGATAGAAGTGAGACTCTGCAAGTATCTTGACTCCTCCCTGCACCATGCCAGAATTTAGTTTGATATCATGTGAGAGCTGCATCCACGTCTCTGTTGAACCCAAGGGAAGGTATGATGCATAGAAGCAGCTCCTCAAAGGTTATCCAGCATGTTCAACCAGGAGCCAAGAAAGCAAATGAAGGGGGTTGATGTCCCCAAATGATGCACAGCCAGGATTTCTCTCTGTATGGTGGCCCAAAACGAGCCATCTGCACTGCAACCACACGTACTTTGCCCCAACGAAACACTGAGGTTGTCAATCTCATCGGCTTGCTGTAACAAAGGATTAAACGAATTGTGTGGAAGATGTTTGCAAAGAAAACAGAAACAAGTAGATTGTATGCTATGGAAAGAATAGGACCGGGGTCCACAATTCACTAGAGGTGGTCTCTCCCATAAGATCAAAGCATGTTGGGTGAACAAATTACAATTGGGCAATTGACAAATAGAGAAAGGCATAATAATGCATATACATGACATGGTAAATATAGTGAGATTACCTGTGATGATGCTATACAGATCGCTATCCAGCATGCATCTAAGCCTAAAAAGTCCACCTTCAAAGCTATCGTCCGAACCCCTCCTTATTAAGTTGCAAAGCAACAGACAATTGCATTAAGTATTGTGCGTAATGTAATCAATAACTACATCCTTAGACATAGCATCAATGTTTTATCCCTAGTGGCAACAGCACATCACAACCTTAGAACTTTCTGTCACTGTCCCAGGTATCAATGAAGGCATGAACCCACTATCGAGCATAATTACTCCCTCTTGGAGTTAAGAGTAAAAATTGGCCAGAGCCTCTACTAATAACGGAGAGCATGCAAGATCATAAACAACACATGAACAATAGATTGATAATCACCATAATCATAGTACTCTCTATCCATCGGATCCCGACAAACACAACATATAGAATTACGATAGATGATCTTGATCATGTTAGGCAGCTCACAAGATCTAACAATGAAGCACAACAAGGAGAAGACGACCATCTAGCTACCTATGGACCCATGGTCCAGGGGTGAACTACTCACTCATCACTCCGGAGGCGATCATGGCGATGAAGAGTCCTCCGGGAGATGAACTTCCGCAGGGTGCCGGAGGCGATCTCCAATCCCCCGAGATGGGATTCGCGGCGGCGGCGTCTCTGTAAGGTTTTCCGTATCGTGGCTCTCGGTACTGGGGGTTTCGCGACGGGAGCTTTAAGTAGGCGGAAGGTCAACGCGAGGGGCCACACGAGGGCCCAGGGGCAGGGCCGCCGGCCAAGGGCTGGGCCGCGCCGGCCACCCCCTGGCTGCCTCGTGGCCCCACTTCGTTAGGTCTTCGGTCTTCTGAAGCTTCGTGCAAAAATAGGACCCTGGGCGAAAGTTTCGTCCAATTCCGAGAATATTTCTTTACTAGGATTTCTGAAACCAAAAACAGCAGAAAACAGCAGCTGGCTCTTCGGCATCTTGTTAATAGGTTAGTTCCAGAAAATGCATAAATATGACATATAATGTGCATAAAACATGTAGGTTTATTGTTAAATATATATAGACTTTGTTGATCAACATGAATGCTTAATTACTATATGACATAAGAAGTTTATGTGCTTTGGTGTTTCATTTTTTGATTTCTTTTTTGAATTTTTATGCCCATTTGAATCTTGGTCAAATCCTAGGTTTGACAAAGATTTAAACAAGTTTGAAACATGAAAATGAAAAAGTAAGCTTGGATCCTTCTTAGTCACTCCAAAATGAAGCTTTTGGGTGGGTTTTTGAAATTTCCATGTTTGAAACCCAAAACCACTTCTTCTCTTCATGCTTGACTTCATAAGACAACGTTTAGGGTTAGGGGGTAGATACATGATTTTTCTGGTTTGAATATGTCTAGACTTCGTTGATCAACTTGAATGCTTAGTATATTACATAAGAAGACTATGTGGTTTGGTTTTTGATTTTCTTGATTTTGTTTGATTTTTTATGACCATTTGAATCTTGGTCAAATCCTAGGTTTGACCAAGATTTAAACAAGTTTAAAACATGAAAATGAAAAAGTAAGCATGGATCCTTCTTAGTCATGACAATGAGTTAACTTGGCTTTACTACCCTTGATGAATCCATAGGAAACTTTTTGTACTAATGCAGTATAATATTCTGGTTTGAATATGTCTAGACCTTGTTTATCAACTTAATTGAATGCTTACTTTATGACATAAGAACGGGAATAAAATAGAAAATGAAAAAAATGAAAAACCAAAAGCATGTACTCTCCTTAATTATGTCATATAAATAGTAAGCATTCAAGTTGATAAACAAGGTCTAGACATATTCAAAGGAAAATTCATGTGTCTACCCTACCCCTAACCCTAAACGACGAAGAGAAGTGGTTTTGGGTTTCAAACATTCATTTCAAAAACCCTCCCAAAACCTTCATTTTGGAGTTAATAAGAAGGATCAAGGCTTACTTTTTCATTTTCATGTTTTAATCTTGTTTAAATCTTTGTCAAACCTAGGTTTTGACCAATTCAAAAGGGCATAAAATTTCAAAAGATAAAAAAAACCAAAGCACATGGTCTTCTTATGTCATATAGTAAAAGCATTCAAGTTGATAAACCAAGGTCTAGACATATTCAAACCAGAAAATCATGTATCTACCCCTAACCCTAAACTCTATATATATATCTTATGAAGTCAAGCACGAAGAGAATGGGTTTTGGGTTTCAAACACATGCAAATTTCAAAACCCTCCAAAAGCTTCATTTGGAGTGAATAATAGAAGGATCATCCATGCTTACTTTTTCATTTTCATGTTTTAAACTTGTTTAAATATCCTGGTCAAAACAGATATAGGATTTGACCAAGATTCAAATGGGCATAAAAATCAAAAAAGAAATCAAAAATGAAACCCAAACCACTTCTTTTCGTGCTTGATGACTTCATAAGACAGAGTTTAGGGTTAGGGGTATATATATACATGATTTTTCTTGTTTAAATATGTATGGACTTCGTTGATCAACTTGAATGCTTACTAGCTATATGACATAAGAAGCTTATGTGCTTTGGTTTTTCTTTTTTATTTCTTTTGAATTTTTATGCCCAATTGAATCTTGGTCAAATCCTAGGTTTAACCAAGATTTAAACAAGTTTAAAACATGAAAATGAAAAAGTAAGCCTTGATCCTTCTTATTCACTCCAAAATGAAGCTAATTTTTGTGAGGGTTTCTGAAATTTCCATGTTTGAAACCCAAAATCACTTCTCTTCATATGCTTGACTTCATATGACAGAGTTTAGCGGTAGGGGGTAGATACATGATTTTTTGGTTTGAATATGTCCAGACCTTATTTATCAACTTGAATGCGTAATATATATATGACATAAGAAGACTGCATGCTTTGGTTTTTCATTTTTTGATTTTTTTGAAATTTTAAGCCCATTTGATTCTTTGTCAAATAATAGGTTTGACCAAGATTTAAACATGTTTAAAACATGAAAATGAAAAAGGTAAGCCTCCATCCTTCTTAGTCACTCCAAAATGAAGCTTTTTGGAGGGTTTTTGAAAATTCCATGTTTGAAACCCAAAACGACTTCTCTTCGTGCTTGACTTCATAAGACAGAGTTTTGGGTTAGGGGTAGACCTTGTTTATCAACTTAAATGCTAACTATATGACATCAGAATGGGCATAAAAATTTAAAAAATTTAAAAATGTAAAACCAAAATTTAATTGGGAGGAAAGGGTACATGAATTACAATTAAAAAACAAGGTAACTTAAATACTTGGATGCCCCAAGATGTGTGGAAGCCCAAAACAATGGCAAAACATATCATGTGCGCATGCTGCATCCAATTCAAGTAGAACACATAGTAGGCACCGATAGTTTGACCTAAATTTGAAATCAAAGAGAAGGTGGTTAGAAAAAATCAAAATTGGCAAAGCAAAGCATGAAATCAAAAAATTGTGATGCACTCTAGCTATGAAAATTATCAAACAATGCAAACCAAAATGATTTTTTAGAGGAATACTAGTTCAACTTATTTAATTTTTTATTTGTAGGCCAAAATCAAACCCCGTAGTTGGATTTTTTTTTCAACTTGATCTGTAGTACTGGGGAAAACCCTAGTTTAACCTATTTAATAATAGATTCGTTTCTACCTTTTTATTATTACTATGCAGCACATGTGTGTTTGCCCGTCGAGTGAAACTCGGAGGAAGAGGAATCACTCGGAAGGAGAAGAAGGGAGAGCAGTCACGGGGCCCCTCTTATTGATGGTGTATATTCTTTTTCTGGTGATGTTGACTGTTGTGCAGGAGTCGTGCGAGCAAGTCGAGCGAGGAGATGAGAGAGATTTTTTTGTGTGTGTGAGGGACAACGAAGGATCCTGAAGGACCCAGATTTTCCACAGATGCTGATGCGTTTTCTCTTGACAAAAGATGGTTGGAGTTTGCGTACCTCTTGCACGCGACTTGTGCTCACTGAAGTGTGGGACCTATATATTCAAACCAGAAAAATCATGTATATATCTACCCCTAAAACCCTAATTAAACTTTGTCTTATGAAGTCGATCATGAAAGAAGTGGTTTTGGGTTTCAAACATGGAAATTTCAAAACCTCCCAAAAGCTTCATTTCGAGTGACTAAGAAGGATCCATGCTTATCTTTTCATTTCATGTTTTAAACTTGTTTAAATCTGGTCAAACCTAGGATTTGACCAAGATTTATGGGCATAAAATTCAAAAATCAGAAAATGAAAAAACCAAAGCACATAAGCATATTCAATTTGATAAACAAGGTTTGGAGATATTCAAACGATACAAATCATGTATCTACCCCCTAACCCTAAACTCCCTTATGAAGTCAAGCATGAAGAGAAGTGGTTTCGGTTTCAAACATGGAAATTTCAAAACCTCCAAAAACTTCATTTTAGAGGGACTGAGAAGGTTACATGCTTCCCTTTTCATTTTCATGTTTTAAACTTGTTTAAATCTTGGTCAAACCTAGGATTTGACAAGATTCAAATGGGCATCAAAATTCAAAAAAATCAGAAAAATAAAAACCAAAGCAATAGTTTTCATGTCATATAGTAAGCATTAAAGTTTGATAAACAAGGTCTAGAAATATTCAAACAAGACAAATCATGTATCTATACCCCCTAACCCTAAACATTGTCTTATGAAGTCAAGAATGAAGAGAAGTGGTTTTGGGTTTCAAAGATGGAAATTTCAAAAGCCTCCCAAAAACTTCATTTTAAAATGAAAAGAATAAAATTAAAGTTGATAAACAAGGTTTGACATATTCAAACCAGACAAATCATGTATCTACCCTAACAAGGTCTAGACATATATATTCAAACCAGAAAAATCATGTATATATCTACCCCTAAAACTCTAATTAAACTATGTCTTATGAAGTCAATCATGAAGAGAAGTGGTTTTGGGTTTCAAATATGGAAATTTCAAGAACCTCCCAAAAGCTTCATTTTAGAGTGACTAAGAAGGATCCAGGCTTATCTTTTCATTTCATGTTTTAAACTTGTTTAAATCCTGGTCAAACCTAGGATTTGACCAAGATTTATGGGCATAAAATTCAAAAAAATCAGAAAAATAAAAAACCAAAGCACATAAGCATATTCAAGTTGATAAACAAGGTTTGGACATATTCAAACCATACAAATCATGTATCTACCCCTAACCCTAAACTCTGTCTTATGAAGTCAAGCATGAAGAGAAGTAGTTTTCGGGTTTCAAACATGGAAATATCAAAAACCTCCCAAAAACTTCATTTTAGAGTGACTGAGAAGGATACATGCTTCCCTTTTCATTTTCATGTTTTAAACTTGTTTAAATCTTGAAACCTAGGATTTGACAAGATTCAAATGGGCATCAAAATTCAAAAAAATCAGAAAAAGAAAAACCAAAGCAATAGTTTTCTTATGTCATATAGTAAGCATTAAAGTTGATAAACAAGGTCTAGACATATTCAACCAAGACAAATCATGTATCTATACCCCTAACCCTAAACTCTGTCTTATGAAGTCAAGCATGTGAAGAGAAGTGGTTTTGGGTTTCAAACATGGAAATTTCAAATACCTCCCAAAAGCTTCATTTTAGAGTGACTAAGAAGGATACATGCTTTCCTTTTCATTTTCATGTTTTAAACTTGTTTAAATTATCTTGGTCAAACCTAGGATTTGACATGATTCAAATGGGCATCAAAATGAAAAAACAGAAAAAGGAAAACCAAAGTAATAGTTTTCTTATATATGTCATATAGTAAGCATTAAAGTTGATAAACAAGGTCTAGATATATCCAAACCAGACAAATCATGTATCTACCCCCGGCCTGTCGATCTTATGAAGCTAGTCTAGCATGAAGGGAAGTCGTTTTCGGTTTCAAACATAGAAATTACAAGAACATCCCAAAAGCTTCTCCATTTTAGAGTGACTACGAAGGATACTGACTTCCCTTTTCATTTTCATGTTTTAAACTTGTTTAAATCTTGGTCAAACCAAGGATTTGACCAAGATTCAAATGGGCCTAAAAATTTAGAAAAAAATCAAAAAGAGAATGAAAAACCAAAGCACACATAGCATTCTTATGTCATATGTATAGTAAGCATTCAAGTTGATAAACAAGGTCTAGACATATTCAAACCAAAAAATCATGTATATATCTACCCCTAACCCTAAACTGATATGTCGATCTTATGGAAGTCAATCATGAAGAGAAGTGGTTTTGGGTTTCAAACATGGAAATTTCAAGAACCTCCCAAAAGCTTCATTTTAGAGTGACTAAGAAGGATCCATGCTTACTTACTCGTTTTCACGTGTTAAACTTGTCTAAATCTTGGTCAAACCTAGGATTTGACCAAGATATGATTCAAATGCGCAGAAAATTAAAAAAATCAGAAAAATTAAAAACCAAAGTACATAGTCTTCTTATGTCATATAGTAAGCATATTCAAGTTGATAAACAAGGTTTGGACATATTCAAACCATACAAATCATGTATCTATACCCCTAACCCTAAACTTTGTCTTATGAAGTCAAGCATGAAGAGAAGTGGTTTTGGGTTTCAAAGATGGAAATTTCAAAAACCTCCCAAAAACTTCATTTTAGAGTGACTGAGAAGTTAGCATTAAAGTTGATAAACAAGGTTTAGACATATTCAAACCAGACAAATCATGTATCTACCCCTAACCCTAAACTCGGTCTTATGAAGTCTAGCATGAAGAGAATCGTTTTGAGTTTCAAACGTTTAAGCCAAAAGCCCCATTTCAAATATTTCAAACTTATTCAAATTTGGTTCAAATTTGAAAGACATACAAGTTATAGCACACATAGTGCATACATTTTCACACATACTGCACTAGATGCTAACCCTATAGTTTGAGGCCACTTGGATGAGGTCGAAAAAGTTCTTGGATTAGAATCGTGTTGTTCGAACCCCGTAGTTGGATTTTTTTGAACCTTGATCTGTAGTACTGGGCAAAACCCTAGTTTAACCTATTTAATTATAGATTCGTATATCGATTTTTCTACCTTTTTATTATTACTATGCAGCAGATGTGCGTTTGCCCGTCGAGTGAAACTCGGAGGAAGAGGGATCACTCGGAAGGAGAGAAAAAAGGCAGAGCATTATGGTGTCTCCCCTTTTTCGGGTGATGATGATGATGTTGATTGTTGTGCAGGGTTTGTCAGTGCGCAGGAGGTGCGAGCGAGCGAGCGAGCGAGCGAGTCGAGCGAGGCCGAGAATGAGAGAGATTTGTTTTTTTTGTGAGAGGGACAACCGAAGGATCAGAAGGACCCACGGACTTCCAATACGCATCTGATGCGTCTTCTTTGACAAAGAAGATGGCTGGAGTTGGCGTACCTATTGCACGTGACTTGTGCTCACTGAAGTGTGGGACCACACGCGTGGGCACCACACGTAAGTGACAGACTTGCTGGTGTAAAAACTCGGTTGATTATTATAGTGCATTAGAACAAAGTTTCCTATGGATTCAAGGGTAGGAAATCCAAGTTAACTCATTTACATGAAATTATTTTTTCCATGAAGCAAAGTTAACACTATCAATTGGTACATTTTGGAGTGACTAAGAAGGATCAATGCTTACTTATTCGTTTAATTTCACGTGTTAAACTTGTCTAAATCTTGTTCAAACCTAGGATTTGACCAAGATTCAAATGGGCAGAAAAATAAAAAAAAACAGAAAAATGAAAAACCAAATCACATAGTCTTCTTATGTCATATAGTAAGCATTCAAGTTGATAAACAAGGTCTAGACATATTCAAACCAGACAAATCATGTATCTACCCCTAACCCCTAAACTCTGTCTTATGAAGTCAAGCATGAAGAGAAGTGGTTTTGGGTTTCAAACATGGAAATTTCAAAAACCTCCCAAAAGCTTCATTTTAGAGTGACTAAGAAGGATACATGCTTCCCTTTACATTTTCATGTTTTAAACTTGTTTAAATTATCTTGGTCAAAACCTAGGATTTGACGAAGATACAAATGGGTGGGCACAAAATTCAAAAAAATCAGAAAAATGAAAAACCAAATCACATAGTCTTCTTATGTCATATCGTAAGCAATCAAGTTGATAAACAAGGTCTAGATATATCCAAACCAGACAAATCATGTATCTACCCCCTGTAGATCTTATGAAGTCTAGCATGAAGGGAAGTCGTTTTGGGTTTCAAACATTGAAATTTCAAGAACATCCCAAAAGCTTCATTTTAGAGTGACTAAGAAGGATACAGACTTCCCTTTTCATTTTCATGTTTTAAACTTGTTTAAATCTTGGTCAAACCAAGGATTTGACCAAGATTCAAGTGTCCCTAAAAATTCAGAAAAAAATGAAAAGAATGAAAAACCAAAGCACATAGCATTCTTATGTCATATGTATAGTAAGCATTCAAGTTGATATACAAGGTCTAGACATATATATTCAAACCTAGGATTTGACTAAGATTCAAATGGGCATAACAAATTCAAAAAACAAAAACCAAACACATAGTCTTCTGATGTCATATAGCAAGCATTCAAGTTGATAAACAAGGTCTAGACATATTCAAACCAGAAAATCCGGTATCTACCCCTAACCCTAAACTCGTCTTATGAAGTCAATCACGAAGAGAAGTCGTTTTGGGTTTCAAACATGGAAATTTCAAAAACACTCCCAAAAGCTTCATTTTGAGTGAATAAGAAGGATCCAGGCTTACTTTTCATTTTCATGTTTTATACTTGTTTAAATCTTGGTCAAACCTAGGATTTGACAAGATTCAAATGGGCATAACAAATTCAAAAAAATAAAAACCAAACACATAGTCTTCTGATGTCATATAGCAAGCATTCAAGTTGATAAACAAGCTAGGTCTAGACATATTCAAACCAGAAAATTCATGTATCTACCCCCTAACCCTAAACTCTATCTTATGAAGTCAAGCACGAAGAGATGTCGTTTTGGGTTTCAAACATGGAAATTTCAAAAACCCTTCCAAAAGCTTCATTTTGGAGTGAATAAGAAGTCAAGCACGAAGAGAAGTCGTTTTAATGTTTTAAACTTGTTTAAATCCTGGTCAAACCTAGGATTTGACCAAGATTCAAATGGGCATAAAATATAAAAAAACAGAAAATGAAAAACCAAAGCACATAGTCTTCTTATGTCATATAGTAAGCATTAAAGTTGATAAACAAGGTCTAGACATATTCAAACAAGAAAAATCATGTATCTACCCCTAACCCTAAACTCTATCTTATGTAGTCAAACATGAAGAGAAGAAGTGGTTTTGGGTTTCAAACTTGGAAATTTCAAGAACCTCCCAAAAGCTTCATTTTAGAGTGTCTAAGAAGGATCCATGCTTACCTTTTCATTTTTCATGTGTTAAACTTGTTTAAATCTTGGTCAAATCTACAAATGGGCATGAAAATTCAAAAAAGAAATCAAAAAATGGAAATAGATGGGCATAAAAATACATTTTTTGCCAACATTGTGAATAAGTAAAATGGTACACTGATATCATTTTGCATATATAGGAGTAAAAAACTTGAGTATTCAAAGTTGATGGCCGTGAGAAGATTCACATACAGTATGTGCCAAAATATGTCTTCACAAGAAAGTTCGCTACAGATCCTGCATGAACCCTTCCCAAGTGGGTACAAAAACAAGCAAACTCATACAGTTTAATTTTGAATTCATTAGGATAAAGCTCAATTATAAAACCATATGTAGATGTGGATCGAGATAAAACACTGCAACTTGATTTGGACATCTTTCAGGGTCTAGCGTACATGTGAAAATTGAAGTGGTTGTAGATTGGTAGAGACACTTCACAAAAGACCACTCGTTTTGCCCTCCTTGTGCACAGATGAAATGGGGAATCCATTTTTTATTGCCAACACATGACCCAAAAAATCTACTACTACATCCCCGTTTGAAAATATATAGGTGTCTCACTTATGTCTTGATACATGCATTTTAGTCAGAGATACATATGTATCCATACAAATTTGAGATGCATATTTTTAACCTAGGGGCATATATGAATCTTTAGCAGGTGCGTTTTTTTACTAATCCATATGGAATATTTTGATAAAACCCTTTTAGAAGGCTTTGTTAAGGCCTCAAGGACAATGAGTTGGGAGGAGGCCAGGTAGACTGTAGCTAGGCATTGATTCGGAATTTATGATGCTTGCGACTTGCTTGCGTGGCTTGTTGATTTCCCAGGTGACGCAGCTTTTTTTGACTGCCCAGCCATGGATAGGTCATAGGAGTGCAGAGCTGTAGGCGGTGCGGATAAGTACGCGGGGCATTGATGATGTAGGTGTGTTCGGTTGCCCACGCGAGTGCAGAGCTGTAGGGTTATGCGAGTAGGCCTTTAAACTGGGAGGTGGCACAAGAAGATTTTAGTAAGGAATGGTTCCTTTCCAGAGGAATGGAATGGTTCCATCCCCGCGTTCGGTTTGGACAAAAAGGAGGTACAGAATGGTACTGTTTTTTGTTCGGTTGGAGGAATTGGAGAGCAGAACGGAATGTGGTTAAACTAAACTTTTGTCTAAGAATCGTAATTAACAATGGCAAATAGCCTTTTAAATCTTAAAATCGTAATTAACAACGCCTAATGGCCTTTTTAATCTTAAAATCGTAATTAATGTTATTTTTTGTATGGTCGGGGAATTTGGAGAGTAGAACGGAATGAAGTTAAAGTTTAATCTTTTGTCTAAATATCGTAATTAATAGTGGCAAATGGCCTTTTTAATCTCAAAATCATAATTAACAACAACTAATAATTTTTTGGTTGGATTAGTGAAGTGCTTTGTAATTAATAGCGGCTAAGTAACAGCCGTTCCACCACATTCCACCGATTCGGTGGAATGGGTGCATTCTGCATATGGGGAGAATATTCCCTTTCGAGGAACCACTCGGTTCCGTTCCATTCCACAACCGAACACAAGAATGGGCTCTAGGTGCGGAACGGTTCCATTCCATTCCACTTGGTTCTGGAACCGAACACACCCTAAATGCGTTGCAATGGAAAATGACAGTGTGTGGTGGCCTGATGGTGAAGAAGAAAGGTCGGGCGAAGAGTTGTTGGCTAGAGTCGGTTTTATACGAATCGACGAGGTGCGGGATAGTTTGATTTTAAGGGCTCCTTTCATTCACAGGATAGGGAAATCATAGGAGTAGGAATGTAGGATTGGGATTTGGGATGACATGTGTAGTTAAATCCTATAATAAGATGAGTTGCGTTTGATTGCGCCAAATGAATTTTTCCATGAGGTAGGACCAAATATTTAATCCTATACTAGGATTTGCACTACTTGATGATTCCTATAGGATTATTTCCTATTGGATATGTTCATATGAATCAAACTACTAGTGTAGGAAATATTCCTATAAGATCTAAATCCTATTATCTTATACCAACCTAATATGAATCAAAGAAGCCCTAAAGGATTTTCGAAGGAATCATGTACGAAGTATGATTTTTCTAAGTCACCCAACATATATACTAGGAATAGAACTAAGTAGTACCATATACTTAGGCCCACATGCACAAATATTAAGTGTGGATTGAGGAAGTCGACAACTTGGGAAAAAACTTTCGCAACTGCACACCTATGTTACCACCCATGCGACGCTAATTGTCGTAGAGCTGACCTAGAACGAACTCTTGTCTCGGTTAACATGAGAGAGATAAGGGATAAATACAATTGTGATACACTTTCCTAATATTTTGTTGAATGAGATAATCTTGTGTTTTCCTAATAGGGTTAATTAAGTACACATTTGGCAGCTCGTGTGTTGCATACGTTGGTGAACTTTAGACCCCAACTATATATTATTATTTGAACTCACCTCTAACACTTAATTATGTATAATAAGGTCCCTAACTGACCTCAAACACAATTAGGTATAACAGCGGTCCATAACTAACCTCAAACACTTAATTAGGTCTAACATTGCCCCCTTAGACTACCCACAATGGGAGTATCATAGGTAGTACACTATCATGCATCTCATGCTTGCAAAAAAGCTGATGTGGCACTGCAATTAAAGATGAGAGAGAGGATTATAATATCATAGGTAGATACCGTATCATAGCACGTAGTACTAGAAAATTTAATGTTAAATAATCTTGTACATAGATCTGCATTGAGATTCTACAAATCAATTAATATAAGAAGATTATGATACTAGTACATGATACCATGCATCGTTGACATAGTAACATGTAGTATTAATTGTATCATACACACCATACTTTTATATATGATACTATGCATTGTGACTAGTATTACTGACCTCATATATACGCTTACTTAGGTCAAACAATGGTCTTTTAAGTAGTATCGGTTTAATGAAGGTTGACCTATTTTTAACTTCATTTGTGCACTAGTAGATATGATTTGGCCCATTTTTATCCATAGGCTCATCTGATGTGATGTCTGCTATATATATTGTCTTCGATGAGTATCACGCGCATTACATACTCATACCATAGAACGAAGATGAAACCCCTTACCCTCAGCGACGTACGCAACATGGTGTTTGGGTTGAATGGCCCACCCTATTTTAAAATGTTTTAGTTAGTTATTTATGTAAAAAATTATCACATATAAAGTGGAAAAAAGAAAATTAGTAAGGTGTGCCCACCTGGCCTACGGTTGTTTTGTGCGTCCTCCACTGCGTACTCCTCTTGATCTGTGACGATGAACATAGTTCTTTAGAACACATGCAACCACTACAAGAAATCTGCCATAAGTTGACAAAAATAAGGTGTCACTGAAACGTCACTGATGGCTGCTTGTGACGTTACCGTGACGCTTTTCAAAACGTCGAAAGCTGGGAGTCAGCAGTGAGTGCTTAAGACGTTTCACTTGAAAACGTCGTAAAGCTTTGTGACGTTTTAAAATGTCACTGACGGCATGACGTTCCCAAAACGTCATGGGCACCTGTCCCCGAGTCCAGCGTGGCAATCCGACGTGGCAAAATTGTGACGAATTAGAAACGTCGTTATCTGAATTCAGCCCGGTCCATTCAGCTTCTTATGTGGGCTGAGCCCATTAGTTCTGATTATTTTTTCGGCTTTGTTGGGCCTTGGCCCGTAACTGGCCCAATTACCTCAGCCTTTTTAGCTTATTTTTTTTCAACGGCCTTTTTAGCTGCTGTACTTACTGGGCCTGGGCCAATTTTCATTGGGCCGTGGCCTTTTTAGGACCCATTACACTTTTGGGCCGTGGCCTTTTTAGGACCCATTACAGTTTTGGGCCGTGCCCTTTTTAGGACCCATTACACTTTTGGGCCTTGGCCTTTTTAGGGTCCATTATGGTTTTGGGCCTTGGCCTTTTAGGGTCCATTAAGATTTTGGGCCTAAGCCTTTATAGGGTCCACAAAGGTTTTGGGCCTCAGCCTTTTTGGGGTCCATAAAGATATTGGGCCTTGGCCTTTTTGGGTCCATAAAAGTTATGGGCTTTGGCCTTTTTACTGTCCTGCAAGTTTTTTGGGCTTCGGCCTTTTTTGCCTTTTCAACTCCCATTTTTCGAAAATGCAATTAATTATTTGTTGGGCTCTAGCCTTTTAAGAGCCCATATATTTCTAGGCTACTTTGGGCCTTGGCCTTTTAAGACCCCACAATAGCCCAACAGTGCATATATTAAACTAAGAAATTCAACAGCAAAATATAAAAGACAACATTTCAAATCTGCAAATTTCACAGCAGAGTGACAGCAGCAACATGACCAGGTTCACAGATTCACCAACATGTCAAGAAAGTTCACAGATTCACAGTAAGAAGTTCACAGATATGACCAAGTTATTGTCACGCTGCCAGGATATGACCAAGTTCCATGGCGGGACACAAAAAAGGGATGCGACCAGCAGCAGGAGCTAATTCGCAGATGCTCCGAAGATGGACATCATGTGAGCAAGCCTCCTATCACTTTCCTCAGTCCGCTTGAGGAGCTCCATGTAGTCCTTGTCACGCTGAGCTTGTGCGGCTTCATTTGCCGCTTGCTTCTCCTTCTGGGCAGCTGCTTCTTCCATGATGGCAGCAAACTGCTGCTTCATCTGTTCAGCTTCCTCCTGGGACCTCTTCAGCTGTGCTTCCAGGTCATGAACATGCGCCGATACAGCAGCTGCGGTGGGCTTGTTGAGCTTGACAGTGGAACTGGGCTGAAGTCCAGCATTCTTCAGGAAAGTGCTGTGCTTGGCTTCCTTGCTAAGAACCTTTGCAACAACAGCGACTGCAGACCTTGGCGGTGCACCTTCTGGCACAGGAATAGCCAACTCAGCTTCCATATCAGCCTGGAGATCCATTTCCAAAAGATTCATCAATTCAGGAAACGCACAGGTCCAAGAATGGTTCACAAAAGTGAAATGAACAAGTCACTTACTATTGCAGCTAGAGCTTCCTCAGAGAAACCATCCTTCTTGCTGTGATGGGTCGCCTTAAAGATGTCGACTGCATCTAGCTCTTCACCTCTGCGCTCCTCCCTCTGGAAATGATGTTCACCAAGAATCAGAACATAAGCTTGTGGAGACAAGAGTAAGATGCAAAAGGAAATTCTGTAAGAGTGTTCTTACAGTTGCATACAGATGAGCAGCATAGCTACGAGAGCCAGTCTTTTGGCCAAATTTGACCGCAGCACGACTGTCCTTGTTCTTGGTACATGTGTTCTGCAGAAGGGCACAATCATGATATTCAGTAATGTGCACACTATAACGATGAGCATCATGTCTACCATGCAAGCACTAATGACTGCAACTGAAGCAAAGAACATACCCTGTGTCTTGGGGTTACCCACAGAGCAGTTAGAGCTTCCCATTCTTCATCTGAGACATCCTTAACAGGGGACTTGATGCTGACTTCATTTGCTGGTACTTTGTCGAAGTAGTCCCTTTTCAGGATGTAGCGCCTGTTCTTCGACACTTTCCGCAGTACGTCATAGCAAGCCTTCTGGATGACTTCCGACTCTGTGTCCATGTTGAAATTTGCCTACAAAGCAAACAAGGGCAAGGACGAGGTTAGTTATCATGAACTATGAACAATCAAGCAAGCACTCCTATCATCTAACAAATGAACTGGTGATGAAGAAGATTACCCCCATCTTTCCAACAAAGTCGGCCAACAAATTCTCATCCCTCTTGTACAACTTGAAATGCGGAAGGAGCGGCATCTGGCCTCTTGCAAGCATTCCACCCTCCGATGCAAACTTGGCAGCAGGCAAAGGCTTCTCAGGACGTTTCAGCCCTGGAGGAATCTCAATGGTAAGCTTGACTCCCATCCCCTTGCAAATCTGCTCCAGCCCGGTGCCCTTCCTTTTACGGCCACCTGCAGCAGTGGTTCCACCTGAATAGCATACATACAAAGATCATGTCAGAAAGCAGCACCCACAACCAAAAGAGTTTATAAAGATAAACAAAAAAGGCAGTAGATAGTGTGGACAGCTGTCCAACAAAAACTTGCCTTCATCATCCTCAGGATCAAGAAAACCATCAGAATCAAAGTGCTGATGGACCATGACATCAGATGCAGTAGGACCTGTGTCCCTGCGAACAGTGCTTGCTTCATCGATCCTTTCATCAATCTGCAGTGAGCTACTGCGATTGTTGCGGGGCGGAGTATCTTCATTGTTGGTTGCAGACGCTTCACTTGATGTCCTCCTGGTGGCTCTTTTGGAAGGAGCTTCAGCAACAGGTTCCAGATGCCTCTTTCTCCCTCCTGGAGCATCAGCAAACACTCTAACAGGAGGCATTGAACTTTGTTCCTTTTGCAACCTCTTACTCCTCCTCCCTGGGCTTGTCTTTCTAACAGAAGCCTTTTTCTTTCTACTCTTGGGATCCTTCAATGCCTCGCAAAAATAGCAAAACAAAATGGCATTACATCACAGGTTATAGCAAAACATAAATAAGAAAACAGATACAAGTAATGCCAGCCCTCCAAAGATGATAAGCAGAATGCACCTTCTCAATGTGTTCCCCTATACTCCCTTCAACCTCCCCATCCTCCTGGTCAACCAATTGGTCATTGCTCGGATGATAATCTGAGCTGTCGCCTTGTGTTATGGCAGATGACTCATCATTTGAAAGTGTGGAACGACCTCCACCTCGACCACCATGTGACTTCCTAAAAATTGACACTACGGCGGGGATACCCAGGGATTGTAAGACACGGTTGTTCCGCATCATTGTCCTAGCCCTGTCCTTCTCTATCTCGGTGAGTGGCGCTTCTTTACATGTATGAGAGAAATATGTAACCATTAGATTGATGGTTGAAATGCATAGAAGCAAGCCAACTCGAACAACTAAGGTAAATTGTTTAATCATAGCAATTTTCAACTTTTAGTTTCATTTAATCCTAGGGTACAGAAATATTCAGACAGAGCCAAAAAAACCCAGCACCCGATTAAAAGCATCAATTAGACACAATGATGTTAGGATGAAGCCGCATACCAGCCAGCTGCTTCTTCCCAGTCTTTGCCATGCCTGATGTTGATGGGTTGGATATGTGCTGGCACGAAAAGAATAACAATTAGTGACAGCAGATACAACATATGGATGCAATTAAAGAACCAAGCAACATAGGTTCATGTCGATCAACAATCACCTGGTTCACCTTGCTCCTTGAAGTAGGTCAGACCTTGGTATTACCTACGAAGATAACAGGTTATAATCATTAGACATATCCCTTCATACAACAATAGACATGTACACAGAAAAAGCTGTAGGCATGTACAGATAAACAGGGCTCCCAAACTTTGTTTGGGAGAAGTTTCATCAACACAGGATAGAAGGGCAATATAAATGTTCATCGACGAAATATAAAAGGGAATGCCTTGGTAAAGATCTGTACCAAGCAAGATCCGCAGCAGGTAATCATATTATGTACTAGTTGCAGCAAGAAAGATCTGTAGAAGCTAATCATATATGGACTGCAGTAAACTAGATGTACAATCTACAGAGCCCAAGCCAAGTAAAATCCCCCAACAATCACGGACTGGTTGCAGCGAGACCCACGCCAGGCAAGATCTGCATCACTAATTGACTGGTTGGATACAGCAAGCAAGATCGGCAGCAGGTAATCATATAGGGACTGCAGTAAACCAGATCTAAATTCTACAGAGCCTGAGCCAAGCAAGATCCGCAGCAATCATCGACTGGTTGCAGCAAGACACATGCCAATCAAGATCCGAAGCAACCATGGACTGCTTGCATATAGCAAGCAAGATCGGCAGCAGGTAATCATATAGGGACTGCAGAAAACCAAATCTAAAATCTACAGAGCCTGAGCCAGGCAAGATCCGCAGCAATCATCGACTGGTTGCTGCAAGAACATGAAAAGCAAGATCCGAAGCAACCATGGACTGGTTGCAGCAAGAACCATGACAGGCCGAGCAACCCTGACCCTGGACAAGCCAAGGAAACAAGCCATGCCACGAAATCCCTAACCCTAACCATGCCATGCCAAGCAAACCGTAACCCTAGCCATGGCCGACGAAACCCTAAGCAGGCCAAGAAAAGGCCATAGATCGAAGAGGGGGGGAGGGGTCGGGTTGAGGAGGGAACTCGCCTGAAGATCTTGTGGCGAGCGTCTACGCACGCGCGGCCGTCGTCGGCGGGTAGCTCTCCGCTCGTCCGCTCGTCGGAGCGCCGCTCGTCGGTGGCCGTCGGCGGGTGGGGATGAGCGGAGTGGGAGGGGAATTGGGGTTCGTATTGCACCGGAGTGGGAGGGGAATTGGGGAATTGAGGGAGCTCGTACGGGATTTGACTGAAATGTCCCTCCTTTCCAGCTTAGGTTAGTGGCGTTTCGGACATTTGCCCTCCTTTCCAGCTTAGGTTAGTGGCGGGCGGATTCAAAACATTTCGCTGGAGCTGGCGGGAGAAGCTGGGCGGGAGAGTTTTGGGGTTTTGGAGGGTTTTGGGGTTTTGGGGTTTTGGAGGGAATTTTTGGGGCTTTTTTGTGCAAAACAATAATAATTAAATGCGCAATAATGCATATAATTTGGTGTAGATTAAAATATTTTTAAAAACATAATATCATGTAATTAAACGTGTGTCACCTTCATTCCTTTAATGATAATAATATAGGGATATATGAAACTCCTAGAATCCTTAATAATTAAATTATTTAAAAAAATCAGAAAATGTTTGGTTAATTAGGTCAAATAATATATGTCTCTTGCACACACTAATTATATGTTATCATAAGGCATATGCAAGCTTTATCCCATTCTATATACATCAAGATTCCGAACGTGGCAGTTCGATCGTGAAGGATTCTAGCTCCTAGCTAGAATGTACGTCGTCTCCGCTCGACTTTTTGGCTCCGTTTAATTTGCCAACTGCGCAAAAAGGGGCCGCCGGGACATGCGGTATGGCCGTACCGGGCGCGCGCGTGCACCCATCCGCCAACGCGCGAAACGGAAAACATTTAGCACATAAAATGACGCGTCCTAGACCTAAAAACATTTTTCCCTCCATTTATTGAGCCAAGGAAAGTGTGGCCCCAGTTCAAATCCTCCCGGTCAGTTTCCAGCGGATTCGGCGGGACACCGCAGGAAGCGGGAGGGATTCCCAGATGGCTACCGCGCGCATACGGCATGTGATAGGTGGTGCGTAGGAGGTATCCTACCGCTGCGCGGAGGTCTCGCGCAATACTAAAATGCGCACCATGTAGCTCCTTCACAAAAAAAGCCCTTCCGGCACCCCGAAAATGGAAAAACCGTCGCCCGTGGTTCGGATTGGAAATCCGCGACAGGGGCCTTGCTTCCCATCCTAAGGTCCACGCACGTGCCAAATATGGCCTCGTTCCGACAAACTATGTGGTGAAACGGGCCGTTTCCTACTCATTTCCCCTAAAAGCCATAGAACTCCGGACGTGATAGCCCTACTCGTGAAGGGTTTTTCAAGATAATTGCCGTATCCCAATTCCGTCTTTTGAAGTGGTTACTAGGACACATAAAATGACGCCACGCGGCTCCGCTCGATTTTTTGGCTCCGTTTAATTTGCCAACTGCGCAAAACGGGGCCGCCGGGACATGCGGTATGGCCGTACCGGGCGCGCGCGTGCACCCGTCCGCCAACGCGCGAAACGGAAAACATTTAGCACATAAAATGACGCGTCCTAGACCTAAAAACATTTTCCCCTCCATTTATTGAGCCAAGGAAAGTGTGGCCCCAGTTCAAATCCGGTCAGTTTCCAGCGGATTCGGCGGGACACCGCAGGAAGCCGGAGGGATTCCCAGATGGCTACCGCGCGCATACGGCATGTGATAGTTGGTGCGTAGGAGGTATCCTGCCGCTGCGCGGAGGTCTCGCGCAATACTAAAATGCGCACCATGTAGCTCCTTCACAAAAAAAGCCCTTCCGGCACCCCGAAAATGGAAAAACCATCGCCCGTGGTTCGGATTGGAAATCCGCGACAGGGGCCTTGCTTCCCATCCTAAGGTCCACGCACGTGCCAAATATGGCCTCGTTCCGACAAACTATGTGGTGAAACGGGCCGTTTCCTACTCATTTCCCCTAAAAGCCATAGAACTCCGGACGTGATAGCCCTACTCGTGAAGGGTTTTTCAAGATAATTGCCGTATCCCAATTCCGTCTTTTGAAGTGGTTACTAGGACACATAAAATGACGCCACGCGGCTCCGCTCGATTTTTTGGCTCCGTTTAATTTGCCAACTGCGCAAAACCACTACAAGAAAAGTTGCCATGGCCGACGAAGTTGAAGTCGCGCCGTGGTTGCTGGTGTACCATGGCCGACGATTTTGGTCCCTCCGTGGTGCATGTCAAAACTTTTTTTTCTCGTTTTTGAGGCCACCTAGCCCGACGAAAGCGGCCAAAACGTGGTGTATGGTGGCCCGGGACGTGGTGCATCTCGAAATCTCGGGTTCGCCGGCCGAGTCAACGCAAATCCGCACCGCCGAGGGATGTAGGGCCCAGATGGCAGCCTCTCTGGCATTGTTTTTTTCTAGATCGCGCCATCTCGTTCAACGTTCTCCGATCGAGCCGTTTACGATGCAGGATCATGGGTCCCGCATGTCATCCTCTATGAACCAAAATTCTTTCTATTCTTGGATTTTTTTGACCCCCTGATTTCTGGCTACTTCCTTTTTCTTTTGATCCCTTGCCGCCTTGGAAACGTTGAGACCGCTGCTACTAAATGGGACCCACATGTCATCCTCTATGTGCAATCAACTTTCTTTTCTTGGAGTTTTTTTGGCACCTCAAATTTGGTCACTTGCCTTTTCTTTCGATCCCCTGCCGCCTCTCAAACGGTGATACCGCTGCTGCTAATGGGACCCGCATGTCATCCTCTATGTACTATAAAACTTTCTTTTCTTGAATTATTTTTGGCACCTCATATTTGGTCACTTACCTTTTTCTTTCGATCCGCTGCCGCCTCTCAAACGGTGATACCGCTGCTGCTAAATGGGACCCGCATGTCATCCTCTATGTACTATAAAACTTTCTTTTCTTGGATTTTTTTGGCACCTCATATTTCGTCACTTGACTTTTTCTTTCGATCACCTGCTGCCTCTCAAACAGTGATACCGCTGCTAAATGGGACCCGCATGTCATCCTCTATGTACTATAAAACTTTCTTTTCTTGGATTTTTTTGGCACCTCATATTTGGTCACTTGACTTTTTCTTTCGATCACCTGCCGCCTCTCAAACGGTGATACCGCTGCTGCTAAATGGGACCCGCATGTCATCCTCTATGTACTATAAAACTTTCTTTTCTTGGATTTTTTGGCACCTCATATTTGGTCACTTGACTTTTTCTTTCGATCCCCTGCCTCTCAAACGGTGATACCGCTGCTGCTAAATGGGACCCGCATGTCATCCTCTATGTACTATAAAACTTTCTTTCTTGAATTATTTTTGGCTCCTGATATTTTTTCACTTGCCTTTTTCTTTCGATCTCATGCCACGTTTGAAACGTTGAGGAACCTGCTGGCTCATGGGACCCGCATGTCATCCTCTATGTACTATAAAAGTTCATTTTCTTGGTTTTTTTCACCATCTGATTTTTGGCAATTTCTTTTTTCTTTTGATCCCCTGCCGCCTCTCAAACGTGATACCGCTGCTGCTAAATGGGACCCGCATGTCATCCTCTATGTACTATAAAACTTTCTTTTCTTGAATTATTTTTGGCTCCTCATATTTGGTCACTTGCCTTTTTCTTTCGATCTCATGCCAAGTTTGAAACGTTGAGGAACCTGCTGGCTCATGGGACCCGCATGTCATCCTCTATGTACTATAAAAGTTTATTTTCTTTATTTTTTTCACCCTCTGATTTTTGGCTATTTCCTTTTTCTTTTGATCCCTGCCGCCTTGGAAACGTATGGTAAGCTGCTGACTCATGGGACCCGCATGTCATCCTCTATGTACTATAAAACTTTCTTTTTTGGATTATTTTTGGCACCTCATATTTGGTCACTTGACTTTTTCTTTCGATCCCGCCGCCTCTCAAACGGTGAGACCGCTGCAGCTAAATGGGACCCGCATGTCATCCTCTATGAGCAATCAACTTTCTTTTCTTGGAGTTTTTTGGCACCTCATATTTGGTCACTTGCCTTTTTCTTTCGATCTCATGCCACGTTTGAAACGTTGAGTAAGCTGTTGGTTCAAGGGACCCGCATGTCATCCTCTATGTCCATCAAGTTTCTTTTCTTGGATTTTTTTTCACCCCCTAATTACTAGCTACTTTCTTTTTCTTTTGATCTCAAGCCGCATTACAAACATTGAGACCGCTGCTGCAAAATGGGACCCACATGTCATCCTCTATGTACAATAAATCTTGGATTATTTTTGGCTCCTGATATTTGGTCA
The DNA here is from genome assembly GCA_030979885.1 of Lolium multiflorum. NCBI lineage: Eukaryota > Viridiplantae > Streptophyta > Magnoliopsida > Poales > Poaceae > Lolium > Lolium multiflorum. Next base: position 38,207 of record JAUUTY010001182.1, read on the forward strand.
CTTGCCTTTTTCTTTCGATCTCATGCCGCCTTTGAAACGTTGAGTAAGCTGCTGGCTCATGGGTCCCGCATGTCATCCTCTACGAACAATAAAAGTTTCCTTTATTGGAGTTATTTTTACCCCTAATTTCTGGCTATTTGCCTTTTTCTTTTGATCCCCTGCCCCCGTTGAAACGATGAGGACGCTGTTGGCAGGTCGGTCCCACATGTCATCCTCTATGAACAATAAAAGTTTCCTTTGGTGGATTTATTTTTGACCCCTAAATAATTTCTGGCTATTTCCTTTATTTTTCTTTTGATCCCCTGCCGCCTTGGAAACGTTTGAGAATGCTGCTGCCTCATGGGTCCCGCATGTCATCCTCTCAGAATGATAAATGTTTTCTTTTCTTGGATTTTGTTACCAACTGACTTTTGGTTTTTTATTTTATTTTCGATCCCCTGCCGCCTTTGAAACGTTGACGACGCTGCTGGCTCATGGGTCCCCGATGTCAGCCTCCCCGTACAAGAAACATGTGATATCTTGATTATTTCGCTCTGAGCTATTGCAAACGGATAAATTAAATCTTTATTTTTACATAAACAAACTTATATGTTGAGTGTCCTTGTTTTTTGTTTTTGCGAAGCATAGGACTTTCCTGTTTTTTTAGAAAAATCCGAACTTTCCTGTTTTGGAGTGGGCTGAAATTGTACGAGACAAAAGGCCCAGCAGGATAGTTCGAAGGCCCAGATGTCCAGATACAGCCCAATTGAAATCTTTCTTTTCTTGGATTTTTTCACCCCCTGATTTCTGGCTACTTCATTTTTCTTTTGGTCCTGTGCCGCCTTGGAAACGTTGAGACCGCTGCTGCAAAATGGGACCCACATGTCATCCTCTATGTAACATAAAGTTTCTTTTCTTGGATTATTTTTGGCTCTTGATATTTGGTCACTTTCCTTTTTCTTTCGATCTCATGCCACGTTTGAAACGTTGAGGAACCTGCTGGCTCATGGGACCCGCATGTCATCCTCTATGTACAATAAAAGTTTCTTTTCTTGGATTTTTTTCACCATCTGATTTTTGGCTATTTCCTTTTTCTTTTGATCCCCTGCCGGCCTGCCGCCTTTGAAACGCTGAGTAAGCTGCAGGCTCATAGGTCCGACATGTCAGCCTGTATGAACGATAAAGCTTTCCTTTCTTGGAGTTTTTTTACCCCCTAATTTCTGGCTATTTTCTTTTTCTTTTGATCTCAAGCCGCATTTGAAACGTTGAGACCGCTGCTGCTAAATGGGACCCGCATGTCATCCTCTATGTACAATAAAGTTTCTTTTTTTCTTGGATTATCTTTAGCTCCTGATATTTTGTCACTTGCGTTTTTCTTTCGATCTCATGCCGCCTTTGAAACGTTGAGTAAGCTGCTGAATCATGGGTCCCGCATGTCATCCTCTACGAACAATAAAAGTTTCCTTTTTTGGAGTTATTTTTGACCCCTAATGTCTGGCTATTTGCCTTTTTCTTTTGATCTCCTGCCCCCTTTGAAACGATGAGGATGCTGTTGGCACGTCGGTCCCACATGTCATCCTCTATGAACAATAAAAGTTTCTTTTGATGGATTTATTTTGAACCCCTAATTAATTTCTGGATATTTCCTTTTTTTCTTTTGATCCCCTGCCGCCTTGGAATCGTTGAGGATGCTGCTGCCTCATGGGTCCCGCATGTCATCCTCTCAGAACGGTAAATGTTTCTTTTCTTGGATTTTGTTTACCAAATGATTTTTGGCTTATTTTATCTTTCGATCTCGTGCCGCCATTAAAACGTTGAGGACGCTGCTGGCTCAGAGGTCCCACATGTCAGCCTCTATGAACAATAAACCTTTCCTTTGTTTGATTTATTATTGACCCATAATTTCTGGCTATTTGCCTTTTTCTTTCGATCTCATGCCGCCTCTGAAACGTTGAGACGCTGCTGGCTCATGGGTCCCACATGTCAGCCTCTATGAACAGTCAAAGTTTCCTTTGTTTGATTTTTTTACCCTAATTACTGGCTATTTGCCTTTTTTTTATCCCCTGCCGCCTTTGAAACTAAGAGGACGCTGCTGGCCCATGGGTCCCACATCTCAGCCTCTCTGAACGATAAACCTTTCCTTTCTTTTTTTTTCGATCCCGTGCCGCCTTGGAAACGGTGAGACGGCTCCTGCAAAACGGGACCCATATGTCATCCTCTATGTACAATAAATTTCTTTCCTTGGATTATTTTTGGCACCTGATATATGGTCACTTGCCTTTTTTTCGATCCCCTGCCGCCTTTGAAACGTTGAGGACGCTGCTCGCTCGTGGGTCCCATATGTCAGCCTCTAGGAACAATAAACATTTCGTTTCTTGGATTTATTTTTGACCGCTGATTTCTGGCAACTTTGCTTTTTCTTTCGATCCCCTGCCGCCTTTGTTAAAGTTGAGGACGCTGCTGCAAAATGCGTCCCACATGTCAGCTTCTCTGTACGATAATTGTTTCCTCTCTTTGATTTTTTTTCCACTGCTGGCCAATGGGTCCCCGATGTCAGCCTCTATGTACAAGAAATATGTGAATTCTCGATATATTTTAAGCCGAGATATGTAGGATGCTTTTTTTTCGATCCCTTCTGTTTGTTTTTACCTTCAAATGTTGAGGGACGCTACTGGCAAATGGGTCCTGCTCTAGCATTCTCAACTGAAGGAAAAACTGAAATATTGCCTATTCATTTGTTTTTCGTACTCCATGCATCTAATCCATACTAATTGTTGATCCGGGTTTTAGTTCAACTTAATTAGATCAAATTTGATCTACGAGGGAGTATGTAATATATTTTGGGTTCACAACACTGCACTTGTTAACAACAATCTGATGAAGAGGTTTGTCATTTTTTTAAACTACAAATACACTCTAAGATCTTGCACACTAATAGAATAAATCTTGGAACTTTATATAATTAATGACAATTTTGAAATCGACTATATGAATATATCAAAATATAGAGCCCATGTAGATGCGCATACTGGCTATGCGCATTTAAAAAGAATCATAATCATAATTGATACGAAATAAAAATAACTTTATATGTAGAATCTCGGTTTCTAGAGGGCCAATCATAGGATATCCGTGTTTAAATTAGGAAGGGCCCCAATGGCATGAGTCGGAGGCCCATTAAGTGTTTTTGGAATGTTATCAGCGAAGTAAGCAGGCTGACAGCAATCACCATGTACATGGCCGGCGGCAGCCCAAAAGTACAAACAATTGGCCCATGCAGGGAAGGTAGTACTTTTTTTTATTGGGAAGGTTGTCTGGCTAACCCAAAAAAAAAGTGGTGCTACATGGGGTAATACTTGAACCCGGAATGAGATCGAGTGCCTTGATGAAGGCGAGGCACACATAAATAGTACTCCGTACCATGCCTTGCCCCTCCCTTTCAACCGTTGGATAAAAAATAATTAGACAGATGACTATTAACTAGTAACTGCTACAGTACCAACCAATGTACAGGACATGTGCTACAGTACGTCGTCCACAGTGCATGTGCTTTAGAACCATGAACAGTACATATGCTACATGCTACAGTACTTTGATCTTAGCTATCTATTTTCAATCCAACGGCCAAATCTACAAGTCACCGTACTGTTCATCTGTGCCTTGCTTATGTCAAGGCACTGGATCCTGGACACTTGAACCCATGATCGTTGCTGAGGGTTGCCTATTTGCGCATAATATGTTTTGTCAGCGGTCACTTCACTAGTTTGTGCAAAACATATCCAGCGCAGGATTCAAAAAAACATCACGTTTTTTTCTTTACGTAAACAACAAAACATCTCATGTTCATCACAATCCAGCCAACATAAGCACATAATAATTAATAGTACAACTAGAGAGCTGTACACATAAATAAGGTTTGTCAAGCTTCATGCACTAGCCAACGCAACCAAAAGTCCGAACTAATGGAAAGGGCTAGGCAATCCAATTATACATTTCAACATCCCCCCTCACATGTGACCACAATCCAGTAATGGTACCATCATGTTCACCACAATGCATCATTAAAGAGAGCAGTATACTATTATAGACCAGCTCTCTCTAAAGAACATTTGTAAGACAACTTAATACAGCTGTGATTGATATTGTTGCCCCAGCGATGGGTGATAACCTGAACACCATATAACCTTCTCACAGCAATTGTAACCAAATATGAGCACCTGCAATGATTTGGTGTCAAGCTTCTTGAAGGTCAGGAGGTATCCTACCTTCAAGTCATGTGCTTTGACAAACTCTGGCCATCCTTTGTCCATTAAAACATTGCCATCTTGTTGCTTCAGGTCCACAATCCAGGTGCATGCAGTGGACATCTTCAGGTTGATGGACTCTGGACACCCACCGTAAAACCAGGGTAGAACACGACTGGGGATGGAAATCACCTCTAACTCCGATGTACATAGTACCTTGCAGAAGCTGTCAGGGGTATTCTCCTCATCGATGCGCCCAAACACCTTGCACACTGGGGCTGGCTCTACAGATGTCTCCTTCCATGATAAGCTCTCTCCAAGCTTGAGCTTCTTGTTTGAACACTGCAAAAAAGAGGCCTCAATTAGATAATGCCTCTAGCTTCTGACCGTAATTCCAAGCAAATGCATAATAAAAGGCACCTAGCAAACTCAGCGGATCATTGTTCTTATCAAACACACAGTCTGAACAATAAGCTTCTGAATCTAGCTAGGCTGATATGTACAACCTTGTATCATCAAATTATTCAGCATAGTGTATCATTGTATCGCAGAAGCCAAATCGATATAAATAGTAGCTATGAGAATAGAAATCAAGCTAGCATGAGCCATGCATGCTTGCTGGCTATGTCTAGCATCAGAATAATGCATCTGCAGTTCATCATCCGCCAGTACAGATTGACCAAGCAAACAAAAAAAAATCAGCGTCGGCCTAAAGAGTCCACAAGCCAGACATGCATGCTCGGTGTCCTCATATGTGATCATCGGCCGTGGATTGACCAATAGCATATTTGAACGATTATTACTGCACACATTAGATCCAGTCCCAACATAGCTAGCATGGGTGCATGTGTAACCCGAGTCTTTACCAGAGGATTAATATATACACTGGCTGAGAGAAGTACTGTATATCAAACAATGCTAAGCAACCGGCAATACAGCTTAGATATAATAAAGATGTGACCGGCAACGCTAGTGATTCGGGGGAAACATACCGCCATTGCAGCCATGGACCGAGAGAATCGGGGATGCCGCGCCGCCTTAGTGGAGTTTTTAGATGCGACGTCGCCGCATCCGTAGAGGACGGAGTCCAAGCCGCGTAGTCCGAGCGGTGGTGGACGCCGGTGGTGTAGAGAGAGGACTCAGGGGAGATGGACGGCGAGGGATCTGGGGAGATCTGAAGTTCTGAACATGAGGGGGCTGTGAGAAACTGAGAATGATACATCAGCAATCAGCAAGGGAATAAATGCGCGTGTCCCCCGGTCAAAAAAAATGCGCGTGTCTAGGAGGAACGAAGCCAGGTACGCAGGAATCCACACACAAAACTTCACCCGGCGGGTCACTGGGCTTTATCAGTATCTGGTGGGGTCCGGACCTACAGACCAGTGAGACATGTCGTGTGGGTTATGATCCGTTCAGTGTGCACACAGAAATTGCATTCAGAGCTCAGGGCTTCAGGCTACGTTGTACTATACAGTAATATATCCATTTCTTTTGGTAAAATGAAAACGATACTCCATCTGATCCTCATTACATGATGATAAAATGGATGTCTCTACAACTAATATGTGTCTAGATACATCTATATGAGAGCGTCTGTGTTTGTACTGTGTATCTAAAAAAAATATGGATCGGAGGGAGCATTAAGAGGTGTCCAAAAAAAACTGCAAACAAACATGGATGTAAGCAGTTGAGTATTAAACCAGTGCGTGAAATACCTTTATATCTCGACCATGTAACAATGAATATGAGAAGTTTTTGGGGTTTGACCATCTGCACTTGTGTTTGCTACAATCAGATCAAAAAATTGGTCACTTTTACACTTTCTAAAATAAAATGTATTTTTCCCTGAGATTTTACAAGTTCGTACAAGATAGCATTGACTACATCTGGGATATATCACATTTACACTTACAAATCTATGAATATTTCAAAATATTGAGCTCCGTGTACCTACATATAATACAAATCATCAGACCGCACATTGAAACTACCGCAGCATATCACAGTAAATTAAAATAAAATAAAACAAGTCTAACATATACTATATTAGCTAATTAACAAAGTCTCATCACAGTGTATCTGATCCCCAGTTCAGCTTAATACAAAAACCAAGTTCAGCTTGAACATCAGCAGGGGAGTAACCCAGGTCCAAAAGCAGCATCTAGTTAATTCAATAAAATATTGAGGTTATTCTGATCCCCTCTTCCTAAAAACACTGCAGATCATGCATGCAACTAAGGGTGATCAGCACAAAATATTATCCTCTGGGTGGAGGTGTTACTGTCGTAGATCAACACATTCATCAAGGAAGTGTCTTTCACCTCGAAGACGAGAAGGTCATCAAGCTGCAGTTCATGCGCCTCTGCAAACCCGAACCAACCATCCTTCAAGACCAGTTCACCCTGGTACTCATCGATGTGCACATACCAGGCGCAGCCTACGCTGGTCTTGAGCTTGATAGGCCTGGGAAGAATCCCTTTCAGACATTGCTTGAATTCTCTGGGGATGACCAACATATACATGTCATCGTTGCCGTCCAGTTGCACATAGAAGCGCGAGGGCTGAGGAGGGTCCGCCGAGTGACCAACCCGTTTAGGGCGGCCTTTCCCTCGCCCTTTTAATATACAACGTTGAATTGCTGCATCACGCCTGCCCGTCACCTTTGGCTTTTTGGCTAGTGAATTTCTTTGAATTCTGAACTCGGGGCGGTGCAGAGGACATGTACAATCGACAGTCCTAAGACGTAGTTGCTCATTGACGTTGGAGCGAGTTTGCTTCTGCATCTAGTTAAGCACGGTATATATCAATCAACAGCATATAAATCAGAACGTAGCATACATGGAGAAAATGCATCTAGCTATCTCTTTAATTAGTTTGCACAAAATCTAGCAGCAGCAAGACAATTTGATTTTACAGGTACTGAGCAAGCTTTCAGACTTTCTGAAACAGGTAACATGGAGCATATATTTGTATGTTCAGACTGCGAAACCCTGCTCTGTGATGGATAATATTACTAAACATCTTTTTTTGCCAGAACTAGTACTTAACATCTACTGTTTCCCGTCATTAAAAAAAATTTGCAGAAGAATACTACGGTTTCCCGTCATTAAATTTTAAAGAAAAAAGAACTTGTTTAAGATCCCAACTATCATTGACTACTTACACCTGCATCCTAGTGAGTTCAGGACAACTTACAGCATCTTTTGGTGGTGCCGCCACCGGAGAAGACCGTGCCGCGGGGGTTGGGGTCGGCGCAGCCGGAGAAGCTGGTGCCGCCGCCAGGGAAATCAGTGCCGAGCCAGATGGTGCTTCCAGCGGAGAAGAAAGTACCGCGAGAGATGGAACCGACGCTGCCAAAGGGTAAGAAACGGATGTACTCGTAGATCCTTCTCTAGTCACGATCTGGATAGAAGAGACTGGACGTCCATCAAGCTGCTGGAGGATGCGGTGGATCAAATCGGCTGAGTTCAGGAAATATCGGTGATGTTCATCTGTGTCGGCGAAGCAGCTGCCGGTGGAAGGAGGAGGCGAGCCGTTCATGGCAGTCATTAGTGTAAAAGAGGAGAAGTGGGTGGGAGTATGGGTGGGAGAGAGAGGGTTCGGGACTGAAGTAATTGTAGTCTGCTCTCTCTTTTTTACAAGCATGCGTCCTCAGGCTGATATTTTTTTTAGATACGTACTCAGGCTGCTTTGTCAAACCAGGGCCTCAATGAAGCTAATAGCACGCTATAGCATATCTAGAGGGTCCACGCTTAGTAATTTTGCTCGCTGTGGCGCTATTTGCGAAACAGCATGCTATATCGCCCTAAAACTTCATAGCGTTAGCGCGCTATTTTTTTCAGGCAAGTTGCTTTCACTTTTTCGTGGTGATGAACTAATCTGTTGGTTCCACTTCTAAATCAGAAAATAATATCGCTAATGCTAATTTTTTTAATAAATAATTTATACTATGTTGTTGCCTTGTGAAATGTTGATGTTAGCCTTCTAATATACTTGAGATCTATTTCTATATGTGGTTATGTATGTATGATTCAGTCACTTTTGGACTATATATATCTATTCGTTCTAGTAAAATTATTTATTTTTAGGCTATATTTAGTATTATTTTGAAAATGCTATTTAAAATATACCACACTATTACCACGATATAGCGTCCATATCGTTTGAAGGTGGCTGCCGCTAATTCATTTAGCACGCTATTTTAAACCTTGGTTAAGACGCGTTTGGCGGCCTGCATCCAGGCTGGTGGGGAAATACCGTACCCAAGTGCTTAAAAGATTGCATCTTTTAGCTGGAAAACATTAGGGCATGTCCAACACAGGCGCTACTGCAAGGGCGCTAGGAATTATTTCCTCGTCGTTTGGCGGTTGGAGAGGCTAATCCCAGCGGTAGTCCTAGCGTCGACGCAAAAGAAAGCAGGGGCGTGAAACTCTTTTCACCTGTCCTAGCTAAAGCACCGGAACCAACAGGAAGTCAGTCTGTCATCAGCAATTAGCGCTGCAAGGAGAGTACCTGGAGGATTTTACAATCTTTTGACATTCATTTGTTCTCTATTAGCGCCATATAGTATATAGCATTGTAATGCCCTTATACTCCTCTCAACATTAAAAAAAGGTGTGCATATACTAATAACAGTTGCTGAAATGAAACTAAAAATAAACAGACATGCACGGTTTACGAAGGATGGAAATACAGAGTTCATCACCATCCGTTTTAAATTATAAGATTAGATTACTTCAATGTGGGTTTACATACGCACTAAAATGAGTAAACAGACACACTGAAATGGGTCCAGGTATATAAGATTCAGAAAAAAGGAAGAGCATCTTAAGATACAGAACAGGTTACTAAATTGTTCAAACATATCGTACAAAAAAGATTATTTGCTCCAGAAAGATTCATGGCTCAGTTTAGGGTTGCATCAACATGCGGATATTTTTCAGACTAGGCTTAAACCACATTGTCGCCTGTCGGGGAAATCCCCAACCATCTTCTGGAAGGGTGATAACTCCCATGAGCTCATTTTCCCCTTGCTGCAGGTTACAACGACAAATACAACTAAATGCTGGTTCCCGAAATGCATAGTACGCGATGTACACACAATTTGACCTCATGAATGGAGTCAATGTTCCATCAGGAGCATTGCCATCATTTATCTTCAGGTTCAATGGATAATTCAGTCCAATGAACAGAGAGTGTGTGCCAAGGCTGTCAACTCGACTCCAATTGGGTCCAATCAGGGATAGATCTTTCTCAAAAACATGTATGACAGGGGCAGGACACTCCCGCAGGATAAGGCCATTACCATGATGCAGAACTTCTGCAGGCTCAAGGTGATCATTGCTACGTATATACCGATCTTCATGGATGATCATCAAGCGCTTGCCATCGGCTGATCGAGCTAAAAACCATCTGCCAGATGGTTCCTTCATCGGTGATGGGATCACGAATGGCGGGGCAAGGTGTGCATCTGCATTGTAAACGGAGACAACAAAAAATAGTGTTTGAATGGCTCGGGAAGACAATAATACCAGTAGCTGCAACTTCACATTTGTAGGATCAAATGGAGGATGCAGTCATTATACTTGTATAAAATCTCGAAGAAATAAAATTGTTCCCATTTGAGATGTATGTTAATTACACTCATATTCATTGATGGTAGATACATGTCTCAACCTTATCTGATCCATGATTGTAATGCTTTGAGTACATCGAATATTGAAATAAATTGAAAGTTTGCATGCATCAATTGATGAAGAGGCCAGGGCTAAGCTCCTTATTCATATTCTGACAAGAGCATGCAGTAACTAATTCAGGAATGCATTCATATACTGCAATAATCTGGTTTGGGTTGACAGATTAGTGCACAGCATATACTACTGTAATTCGTTTGTAGCAATGGTTCAGTCAGGTTAGGATAATTTAATGGTGCACAGTCATTTGAAAGGTGAAAAAAAGTCTTAGTGAGCAATTAGTTATTTCAGTTACAATATATCATGAATGGGCTTGATATTAAAATTTATTGCGAAGTATATCATATGGATTGAAGAATTACCAGCCTGTGATTGATCCCAGCAATATGTGGTGCCGTTTGATACGTCTCAAACGTATCTATAATTTCTTATGTTCCATGCCACATTATTGATGATATCTACATGTTTTATGCATACTTTATATCATATTATGGCATTTATTGGACTAACCTATTAACAAGATGCCACAGTGCCAGTTTCTGTTTATTATGTCTGTTTATTGCAGAAAAGGCCCAAAAACCAAAGTGCTCGGAAAAATCCAGAAAAATTACAGAAATTCTATTTCATCGGAAGACTCACGGAGCCAGAAGGGCAAGCCAGGGGGAGGCCCAGGGCCTCCTCCCCATAGGCCGGCGCGGCCTGGAGGGTGGTCACCCCACCCTGTGGGGTGGGCCCCTCGGGACTCTTCCGACTCCGACTCTTCGCCTATTTAAGCCGTCGTGACCTAAAACTTCGACACCTCTTCACGAAACTCCAGAAAACATCCAGGGGCGCCGCCACATCGCGAAACTCCAATTCGGGGGACAGAAGTCTCTGTTCCGGCACCCTGCCGGACGGGGAATTGCCCCCGGAGTCATCTCCACCGCCGTCTCCACCGCCATCTTCACCGCCATCGCTGTCTCCATGATGAGGAGGGAGTAATTCACCCCCGGGGCTGAGGGCTCCGCTGTAGCTATGTGGTTCATCTCTCTCTTTATGTGATCTAGTTGAATATCGTCTATGTGCTACTCTAGTGATGTTATTAAAGTACTCTATTCCTCCTCCACGTGTGTAATGGTGATAGTGTGTGCACCGTGTGAGTACTTGGCATAGGCTATGATCATGATCTCTTGTAGATTGCGAAGTTAACTATTGCTATGATGGTATTGATGTGTATTATTCCTCCTACATATGCATGATGGTGATAGTGTGCATGCTATGTTAGTTCTTGGTGTAATTATGTTGATCTATCTTGCACTCTAAGGTTATTTAAATATGAACATTGCATTGTGGAGCTTGTTAACTCCGGCATTGAGGGTTCGTGTAATCCTACGCAATGCGTTCATCATCCAACAAAAGAGTGTAGAGTAGTCCTATTATGTGATCATTGTTGAGAGTGTCCACTAGTGAAAGCAGGATCCCTAGGCCTTGCTTCCAAGCATCGAATCTCCGTTTGTTTACTGTTTTGTTGCATGTTTACTCGCTGCCATATTTTATTCAGATTGCTATTACCACTCATATACATCCATATTACTTGTATTTCACTATCTCTTCGCCGAACTAGTACACCTATACACCTGACAAGTGTATTTGGTGTGTTGGGGACACAAGAGACTTCTTGCTTTGTGATTACAGGGTTGCTTGAGAGGGATATCTTTGACCTCTTCCTCCCTGAGTTCGATAAACCTTGGGTGATCCACTTAAGGGAAACTTGCTGCTGTTCTACAAACCTCTGCTCTTGGAGGCCCAACACTGTCTACAAGAATAGAAGCACCCGTAGACATCAAGCACTTTTCTGGCGCCGTTGCCGGGGAGGAAAGGTAAAAGGCACTCATACTTCGGTTCCAGGTAACAGTACTTTTCTGGCGCCATTGTGTGTGTGCTCGAAGCTATTTCCTTTAGACTCTGCAATTACATCTTTTTGTTTCTTGTTTACACTAGTTAGGCATAATGGACAACAAAGAGCTTCTTATTCTATTTCCTGATTTAAGACATGGATGGTTTGATACAAAAATTAAAAAACCTATGGAACCTTATTTACATGATAGTAGCAATGTTATTAGTATGAATGCAATTACTGCTAATGCTATGAAGAAGTCTAAGCTTGGGGAAGCTGGTTTACATAAAAATAATCTTTTTAGCTCCTCCGCTTTGGAAGAAATATTTTGTTCTGATAATGCTTTATCTCCCATATGCGATAACTTTAATGATGCTTCTGATATTTTAAATCCACCTGCTGAAAGTATTCCGTATAAAATACCTATGAAAATTATTGAACGTGTTATGGATAACCGCTATGAAGGGGATGGAACTGTCAATCCTAGGAATCATTTACTGTTTTTGCATGAATTATGCGGGTTATTCAAGTGTGCAGGTATTTCAATGGATGAAGTTAGAAAGAAATTATTTGTTATATCGCTATCTGGTGAAGCGGCGCATTGGTATAAACTATTGAAGGACGGGCGCTCTCTTGATTGGAAGGATATTGTGCCTCTATTTTATTCCAAGTTCTATCCTCCAAGTGAAATTCACAAAGATCGAAACCATATATATAATTTTTGGCCTCATGATGGAGAGAGTATTGCCCAAGCATGGGAGAGATTGAAGACTTTAATGCTCAAATGCCCCAATCATGAGCTTCCAGGTAATATCATCATTGATAATTTCTATGCAAGACTTTCTTTTCAAGATAAGACCTTGCTGGATACTACTTGTTCTGGATCATTCACGAGCAATAAAGAAGAGTTTAAAAGGGACCTTCTTGATCGGATTAAGGAGAACGCTGAAGATTGGGAGAACGACAAAGGTAAAGAGTCAGGTATAAACTATGATTATGAATGCATTGAAACTTTTATGAATACTGATAAATTTCGAAATATGAGTGCTACTTATGGTCTTGACTCTCAAGTTGCTGCAAATCTTTATAAAGCCTTTGCTTCTCATTTAGAATTGCCTAAAAAGAATTTTGATAAGTATCATGAACCTTTTAAAGAGGCTTGCATGAAGAATGACATTGTTGTTAATGATTGCAATAAGCATGCTCAAACTCCTAAGAATGCTATTTCCTATAAGCATGTTAATTTTTGTGGAATACATAGACCTTGTGGAATTAATCAAATAGAAGATGAATATTGTATCCATCACAGAAATGAAAAAACTAGAAAGTGGTCTAGAGCTCTAGATGATCTTGGAGAAAAAGTGTGTGCCCTCTATCCTTTTATTTGTGAACTTTGCCATAGAGTTGGTCATTTTAATTTTCAATGCTCCTCCAATGATAATTCGAACCCCATGAGTGCTGCAAATTTGTATTGTGATGATGAAATTATTCCTAATCAGCATGATGAACTTACCTTATTTTTGAAGTGTGAAGAGTTATCAAGAAAAATTTCTTTGTTAAATATTAACGATCTTGATATTGATGATGTCCTGCATGGTTGTCTTTCTTACTGCATTAATAATTGCCATACAAATACTTACATACAGAATATTTTAGAAGATGACACCTTGCCAAAATATGATAGGACCGCTGTGTGTTTTCAATTAATTAATGAAAAGGAGGGATCCTCCCAAGTTTCTTCTATTGTTTCTAAAAGTAAATCAGGTTATGCGGACAAGCCACCCTTCAAGCCTCTTCCTCCTAAAGAAGGGAATGAGGAGAAGGAAGAGAAGAAGAAGAAGAAGAAGAAGAAGGGAACGAAGAAGAAGAAGAAGAAGGAGAATAAAAAGAAAGAGGTAACGGCGTATCCCCGCGTGAACGAGATAACGCTAGGTAACCGTAAGTATGTTGCTCCTAATGATTATTGTGATAATGAATCTGAATACGATGATCTTCCTATGCCCTTTACATACATTAGCGATCATGATTTGAATGAGCACACTACCTTTGATATTGGAAATCTCTTTGGTACTGATTATGAAAGTAATGATGATAGCATTATTCATGTCCCCTTAAACGATGATATTGAAAGCTCTAAGCTTGGGGATGTTGTGCTTGAAGATCCTGTATTTGAGACATCTACTTTTAGTGAAAATGATGATATTACATATTCAGGTTTAGATAATTGCTATAGAGATGTATATGACACATGTTACAATTATCCTTATGAAACTTGTCATAGTTATGATGGGCTTGCCAAAAACAATTCTTTTAATATGCAACTTGTTTACCATGTTCAAATTCTTGATAATAATCTTGCTCCAATTACTATTAATGAGAATAACTCTTCTTATGCCAAAATTAATGATACTTCTATGCATATGAACCATGATAAGAATGTTTTAAGTGACGGGTATATTGTGGATTTCATCAATGATGCTACTGAAAGTTATTATGAGAGAGGGAAATATGGTTATATGCATCTTAATAATATTAAGTTTCCCCTCTTTATGTTGAGAATCTTTAAGTTACTCGTGTTTTATCCTCTTATGCTTGCCACTTTGCTCTTCATGAATTCATTTGTGTATAAGATTCTTTTGCATAGGAAGCATGTTAGGCTCAAATGTGTTTTGAATTGCCTCTTGAAGCTCTCTTTTGCTTCAAATACTATTTCTTGCGAGTGCATCATTAAAACTGCTGAGCCCATCTTAATGGCTATAAAGAAAGAACTTCTTGGGAGATAACCCATGTGTTATTTTGCTACAGTACTTTGTTTTATATTTGTGTCTTGGAAGTTGTTTACTACTGTAGCAACCTCTCCTTATCATGTTTTTGTGCCAAGTAAAGTTTCTATGCTAAAGTTGATGTTATATTTGGGATCGCTGCGCAGAAACAGCATTGCTGTCTGTCACGAATCTGGGCACAGTTTTCTGTAGAAAATTCGAAAAAATCTGCCAATTTACGAGCGTGATCCTCAGATATGTACGCAACTTTCATTAGTTTTGAGTTTTTCCATTTGAGCAAGTCTGGTGCCAGCTTTAAATTCGTCTTTACGGACTGTTCTGTTTTTGACAGATTCTGCCTTTTATTTCGCATTGCCTCTTTTGCTATGTTGGATTCATTTCTTTGATCCATTAATGTCCAGTAGCTTTATGCAATGTCCAGAAGTAAAAAGAATGTTTGTGTCACCTCTGAACATGTGAATTTTTGGTTATGCACTAACCCTCTAATGAGTTTGCTTGAAGTTTGGTGTGAAGGAAGTTTTCAAGGGTCAAGAGAGGAGGATGATATACTACGATCAAGAAGAATGAAAAGTCTAAGCTTGGGGATGCCCCGGTGGTTCATCCCTGCATATTTCAAGAAGACTCAAGCATCTAAGCTTGGGGATGCCCAAGGCATCCCCTTCATCGACAAAGTATCAGGTTCCTTCTCTTGAAACTATATTTTTATTCTGTCACATCTTATATACTTTACTTGGAGCGTCTGTATGTTTTTGTTTTTGTTTTTGTTTGAATAAATGATGGGAGAGAGACACGCTCCGCTGGTTCGTATGAACACATGTGTTCTTAGCTTTTAATTTTCATGGCGAAGGTTGAAATTGCTTCGTTAATTGTTATATGGTTGGAAACGGGAAATGCTACATGTAGTAATTGGTATAATGTCTTGAATAATGTGAAACTTGGCAATTGTTGTGCTCATATAGATCTTGTTTAAGCTCTTGCATCATGTACCTTGTACCCATTAATGAATAATTACATAGAGCTTGTTAAAATTTGGTTTGCATGATTGGTCTCTCTAAGTCTAGATATTTTCTGGTTGAGGTGTTTGAACAACAAGGAGACGATGTAAAGTCTTATAATGCTTACAATATGTTTATATGTGAGTCTTGCTGCACCATTTCATACTTGAGTTTGCTTCAAATAACCTTGCTAGCCTAAACCTTGTATCGAGAGGGAATACTTCTCATGCATCCAAATACTTGAGCCAATATTCATGCCATTTGTGTCCACCATACCTACCTACTACATGGTATTTCTCCGCCATTCCAAAGTAAATTGCTTGAGTGCTACCTTTAAACAATTCAAAAGTTATTACCTCTTATTTGTGTCAATGTTTTATAGCTCATGAGGAAGTATGTGGTGTTTATCTTTCAATCTTGTTGGGAAACTTTCACCAATGGACTAGTGGCTTCATCCGCTTATCCAATAATTTTGCAAAAAGAGCTGGCAATGGGATTCCCAGTCCCAAATTAATTAACAAAAATAGACACTCCTCCATGGTATGTGATTGTTGGACGGCACCCGAAGGATTCGGTTAGCCATGGCTTGAGAAAGCAAAGGTGGGGAGGAGTGTCATCATAATAAAACTAAAATAAAAGGCACTCCTTCATGGTATGAGATTGTTGGCAGGCACCCGAGGATTCGGTTAGCCATGGTTTGTGAAAGAAAGGTTGGAAGGAGTGCCACCCAAAAACAAAATAAAATGGGAGCCGCTCTTTGAAGGTTTGCCTGGCAAGGGGGTTAGAGTACCCGCTACCATTCGTTGACAACAACAAACACTCCTCAAAACTTTACTTTTATGCTCTCTATATGTTTTCAAAATCAAAGCTCTAGCACAAATATAGCAATCGATGCTTTCCTCTTTGAAGGACCATTCTTTTACTTTATTGTTGAGTCAGTTTACCTATTCTTTCTATCTTAGAAGCAAACACTTGTGTAAATTGTGTGCATTGATTCTTACATGTTTACCTATTGCACTTGTTATATTACTTTGTGTTGACAATTATCCATGAGATATACATGTTAAAGTTGAAAGCAACCGCTGAAACTTATATCTTCCTTTGTGTTGTTTCAAAGCTTTCTACTAAGAATTTATTGCTTATGAGTTAACTCTTATGCAAGACTTATTGATGCTTGTCTTGAAAGTATTATTCATGAAAAGTCTTTGTTATATGATTCATTTGTTTACTCATTATCTTCATCATTGCTTCGAATCTCTGCATTCATCTCATGTGCTTTACAATAGTATGATCAAGGTTATGATGGCATGTCACTTAAGAAATTATCATTGTTATCGTTTACCTACTCGAGGGCGAGTAGGAACTAAGCTTGGGGATGCTTGATACGTCTCAAACGTATCTATAATTTCTTATGTTCCATGCCACATTATTGATGATATCTACATGTTTTATGCATACTTTATATCATATTATGGCATTTATTGGACTAACCTATTAACAAGATGCCACAGTGCCAGTTTCTGTTTATTATGTCTGTTTATTGCAGAAAAGGCCCAAAAACCAAAGTGCTCGGAAAAATCCAGAAAAATTACAGAAATTCTATTTCATCGGAAGACTCACGGAGCCAGAAGGGCAAGCCAGGGGGAGGCCCAGGGCCTCCTCCCCATAGGCCGGCGCGGCCTGGAGGGTGGTCACCCCACCCTGTGGGGTGGGCCCTCGGGACTCTTCCGACTCCAACTCTTCGCCTATTTAAGCCGTCGTGACCTAAAACTTCGACACCTCTTCACGAAACTCCAGAAAACATCCAGGGGCGCCGCCACATCGCGAAACTCCAATTCGGGGGACAGAAGTCTCTGTTCCGGCACCCTGCCGGACGGGGAATTGCCCCCGGAGTCATCTCCACCGCCGTCTCCACCGCCATCTTCACCGCCATCGCCTCCATGATGAGGAGGGAGTAATTCACCCCCGGGGCTGAGGGCTCCGCTGTAGCTATGTGGTTCATCTCTCTCTTTATGTGATCTAGTTGAATATCGTCTATGTGCTACTCTAGTGATGTTATTAAAGTACTCTATTCCTCCTCCACGTGTGTAATGGTGATAGTGTGTGCACCGTGTGAGTACTTGGCATAGGCTATGATCATGATCTCTTGTAGATTGCGAAGTTAACTATTGCTATGATGGTATTGATGTGTATTATTCCTCCTACATATGCATGATGGTGATAGTGTGCATGCTATGTTAGTTCTTGGTGTAATTATGTTGATCTATCTTGCACTCTAAGGTTATTTAAATATGAACATTGCATTGTGGAGCTTGTTAACTCCGGCATTGAGGGTTCGTGTAATCCTACGCAATGCGTTCATCATCCAACAAAAGAGTGTAGAGTAGTCCTATTATGTGATCATTGTTGAGAGTGTCCACTAGTGAAAGCAGGATCCCTAGGCCTTGCTTCCAAGCATCGAATCTCCGTTTGTTTACTGTTTTGTTGCATGTTTACTCGCTGCCATATTTTATTCAGATTGCTATTACCACTCATATACATCCATATTACTTGTATTTCACTATCTCTTCGCCGAACTAGTACACCTATACACCTGACAAGTGTATTTGGTGTGTTGGGGACACAAGAGACTTCTTGCTTTGTGATTACAGGGTTGCTTGAGAGGGATATCTTTGACCTCTTCCTCCCTGAGTTCGATAAACCTTGGGTGATCCACTTAAGGGAAACTTGCTAAGTATACAAATCTGCTCTTGGAGGCCCAACACCTCTGTGATCCCAGCAATATGTGGTGCCGGTCCACCCATCCACCGCAACAATAAAGCCGTTGTGCTCGATGGCATCACTGTAATCTACACCCCAACTAGCAAGAGAGAATAACCTCCACTCCTGGCTACCATTAGCCAGGTAAGCGAGTCCAGAATTGAATAGAGCGATGAGCTTGTAATCTGAGTAATGTCCAGCTTTTGTGGGCACTTCGCAAATTACAATCTTCAACAAAAACATGGCACGCCCATACGTCATGTACCTTTCAGGAGGCAAGTCGGGGAAGCCAATCCATTCCTCCCGAAAAATGTTGCAAGTTTCCGACGATGGTAGGGAGATTTCTTGGTGCGTGTAGATGTTCGCGAGGAACCAGTTCCCACCACTGTCCACGCCGGCGATCCAGTCGCCATTCATGCCAACCCAGAATCTATTGTCCATGAACGGCAGGATGGCTGTGCGCCGAGGATGGTCGAGGGGCACAACGTGGTACACCGTGTGGTGCGCACTACTATCATCATAGTGCCAATGGGCAGAATCGGGCATCAGCAAGCAGGGTCCATCCCAATGGTGTAGATTCATGTTGTCGGCGACATGGCGGCACAGCGTTTTGGAGCATGCGGCCAGCCGGACGTCGACTGTAACGTCCAGACTCTGGGCAATGAGATTGAACAGCTCGGCGGGGAGCTTCCCCCAGTCGCCATCCAGCTGGTCGTCGTTCGATGCCGCCATGGAGACGAGATGGATTTAAAAGGGCGGATGCAAGTATGTGTGATTGGAGTTTTGTAGGAGAGTCGAGCGGGAAGGAGGAGTGCTGCGGTTCTGCGGAGGGGTGAGGAGAGAAAGCTATGCAAATGGGAGATCTAGAGGATGAAAAAACTTCTAGCAGCGGTTGGCGAGTGGAGAACGATGATGGAAGTGGAGAGCCAAGGATGGAAACGATGGACATGAAGAGTAGGAGTGGATATGACTTTTTTTATTCTTCAGCAGCTGCATCGAGGCGCCGAGTAAAACTTCGGCTAGGATAGCACGCCACTACGTCCTGGTGCAGTTACTGTCCCGTCAAATCAGTTTGACCACAGAAATGGTTTCTTTATTACAGTATAACTTAATTTTTTCGAACAATATATACTAGTACTCCATTTAATATAATCACTCCGATTCATATTACTTGTCAAATGATATGGATGAATCTAGAACTAAAATGTGTCTAGATATATCTATATTATAGTCAACTAATATGAATCCGAGTTTGTTTGGTTCAAAGGATTTCTAAAGGTATCTTGTACGGAGTAGGATTTTTACACATAGGGATTTTTCCTATAGAGCTTGCTTGATTCAAAGGATTGAGAACCCTCCAAAATACCTATGGATTGCTTTCTCTACAATCCTATCTCTCGGTAATATTGCTATGTGTCTATAACAACTATGAAATGAACTCAATCTCAATAGAAATTTCCTTTGTCTTTCCTAATCAAACAACTAGTTATTTTATGTCTTCGTTTACAAATTAAGATAATTTTTAGGTTATAGGTAATCGTCGAGCTTATGTGATCATCTTTTATGATCAAACTTACTTGATCAGCCGCGGAGGCGCAAAGGAGCAGTGGTGTGCATTAATACGGCCGCATGGGGAAGGCACAGCTAGCGACGATGAGACGTATCGCCAGCATTGGCCTAGGGAACCGTCGCCACCATTAATAAAAGCTATCCCTTTGGGCACCATGTCTCCCACTACTCGTGTCACGCGCGCATGTGGGTTACGGATGGATGGGCTGGGGAAGCCGGACAGAAAACATGACAACCAGGGGGAAAATGAATAAAAATAATACAAAGTCGAAAATATTTCGAAAAATAAACTTTGTACTTCGTAAGAAACTCCATGCGTTTAGCAAATGCGAAGGCAATATGTAGAAACACGTCTAGACCACGTCTAGAACCACTTCCCAAAGCTTAAGGATTATATTGATTTTTAGAAAGTCAAACTATGTTAAGTTTGACTAAGTTTTTACCAAAAGCATTAATATGCAAGATACAAAATCAATATTATTAGATAGAAAATAAATTATATTTTCATATGGTGTCTACAAAATATTATATGTGCTGATAGATTCTTCTAAGAGTTTGGTCGAACTTTACTTGGTTTGACTTTTCAAGAAAAATATACAAAGCTTTAAGCATTGGAACGGAGGTATTTTTCGAAGCACCTACTTGTCTTTAGAAGACAAAAGAAAACATGGAGTAAGGTTGTTTTTTGTGCAAAAGTTTACGTCAAAATCTGGTTATTTGTGTAAAAAGAATCTCAAATTGTGTTATGTGCAAAAACTGCACCAAGAAGTGGTGGTATGTGCAATTTCCTCCATCACACAAAAGGCAAGCCATTGATACATATATAATTGTGAATAATTACAAAAGTAGTAGGCAGCTAATAAGCGCACATGATTAAACTGCTATGCGAGATCTTCAGCCACCAGAAGTCGTTCCCGCGCCTCTCTAGCATTGAAAATCACGCGTTCTGCGACTTCCATCAAAGAGACAAGCTGAGCTTTGATCCGTTCTCCCAGATGAATGGCCTCGTCACAACTCCTACGAGCACAGGCCGTGATCTCATCCACTTCTAGGAAAGACACCGCCTGCCTGTACCGAAATATCTTGATCCCTAACTCTCTGTTCTCCTCCCGCATGCTGGCAAGATCCAACTTCATCCTCCGACAAGATAAGCAAGGGGAGTGATCCTGCCAAAGGTAACAACAAACATATCGAGCGTTACCGGCAAACGAAGGGCACAAATTGGCTGATTAACGAATATGGTCACTAACATGTAGGACAGACTTAAGTGGTGTCTACATGTCAGTGACTCGAAGTACCCAAAAACCAGCAACCCAAAGTCAGCTAGTAATATTAACCTCCGTCTTCAGCTCCTTCATCCTCTTGAACGGCGGGGAAGCTGGCAACTTATCTTCTTCTACGACCTCTCGCTGGAACCTGACGTCGAAGGATGAGAGATCCTGCGAACGGATGTGCTGCGCCTGCGCGTGCGATTCCCCAGGGCGCTTCTGGCGTAACTCGGAGTTCTCCGCGCCGAGATGCGGAAGTTCCGCTCCCGGGGCCTTGTTGACCCTAAGCCGAGATAGCTCCTGTGTAAGCCGACGAAAAATGTTCAAAATGTTACAGATCAGGCATATCATTACCAGTGCAAACGAGGTAAGTGAATCTCCGGGATCTCGCCCAAAGACCGCGGTTGGTCCAATGCCACCACATCTTCTCCGAGATTGACTAACTCCTTTACATCATCTTCTCCGACATTGACTATCTCCTTTACATCATCTTCTGCTCCGAGCTTGACCATCTCCTTTACATCATCTTCTCCTGCGAGCTTGATCATCTGCCTCACATCATCTTCTCCGGCGATATCGACCCTCTCCTGCGGAAGATAACAGATATAAGTCCGAGTATTACCAGCAAAACGAAGGTAATTAAAAGAGGCGTAGTAACCCTTGTGTCCTGGCTAATCAACGGCGGGGACGCTGAGCCCGCATCGTCTCCTCCGAGATCTCCCTTCGCAGGCAGGATTGTTAGAGACAGTGTACTTCTGGTAGTAGTATTTATGCGTGGGGCGCCAGGGGGTCGAGAAGCTAGGACTGCATCTTCTCCTCCGAGCTCTTCCTTGGTAGACATGACAAATGAAACGAGGTGTGGGGGGCGTAAAAGGTATAAAATGGCGGACGGCCGCCCCGCCTCGGCCCTCCAAGGCTTAATTTTTTTGCCTTACTAAACTAAAAACCCTATTTTGCGTCTCACACGGACTGCCCTCAGAGGGCTGCAGGGTCCCATATGCGTGCAGGTCCCACACTTTAGTGAGCACAAATCATATGCGGTAGGTAGGCAAACTTCCAACAATCTTCTTTGTCAAGTGAAGACACGTCGTCAAGACTCTCTCTCTCTCCCCCCCTTTTGTCATTGAAAAAAAAGAATATTAGACGGGCGCGTAGCCTGCACTGCAGGGGGCGATTTTGACAAAGTAATCCTTTTGGCGAAGAAAAACACAGAAAGCCACACAAAAAGGTTAGTCCAGTGAAATAGATTGCTCAGAGGGTCAGTCCGTAATTTTCTTTGCCAAAAGGGTTATTTCTGTCAAAATCGCCGCACTGCAGGTTTGCAGCACTGAAAAACCTTGCGTGCCAGTCAACATCACTTCCCGGATAGGGGGAAAATATCTAGTGATACCATCCCTTACATGATACCATGATACCACTTCATAATATTTGAATTCTAAGTGTCGAAAAATTTAGAAAAAAAACCTTGTGATGCTACCCTAAATTTGTGGGACCCCAAAAAACTTGCAAATCAAGCCAAAGAAACACGATCTTGTCCCCTACCCCCACCCCATGATTTTGACCTAAATTTGAAATCAAGCCAAAGGTGGTTCAAAACCGGCAATCGGAAATCATGGATTGTTCATCATTTTTCTATATAGCTAGGGAAAATAGCAGACATGCCATACCAATGTTTTAGAAAAGAGCCCTTCAAAAAAGTGTGGCAACATATATGTTGGAATTCGACCATCTTAATTTCTTCCCACGTGTGAGCTTTGGTACTACTACTACACAAGAACCATGTCAAACTTTTGAATCATGGCCCATTTTATGTATATATTTGCAACTTTTCATGCACGCATGAAAACTTTGCAAAATATGTGCATTTTGGGTTGTCGCACATAAATGTGCTTTTACTTGTCTGCCACCAATTAATCCAATTCTCATTTGTGGGGAAACATGACACGAGATGGCCATTTCCAAAGTTTCATGAATTATCTCAAAGTGAATCCATATATGTACAATTTTTGGGGGCTAAATTTCATGTTTTAAACCTAGCTAGTATTTGACCAAGATTCAAATGGGCATAAAATTCAAAAAAAAACAGAAAAATGAAAAACCAAAGCACATAGCCTTCTTATGTCATATAGTAAGAATTCAAGTTGATAAACAAGGTCTAGACATATTCAAACTAGAAAAATCATGTATCTACCCCTAACACTCTAAACTCTGTCTTATGAAGTCAAGCATGAAGAGAAGTGGTTTTTGGGTTTCAAACATGGAAATTTCAAAAACCTCCCAAAAGCTTCATTTTAGAGTGACTAAGAAGGATCCATGCTTACCTTTTAATTTTTAGATTTTAAACTTGTTTAAATCTTTGTGAAACCTAGGATTTGACCAAGATTCAAATGGGCATAAAAAATCAAGAAAAAAGCCAAAAGAATGATAAACCAAAGCACATAGCCTTATGTCATATAGTAAGCATTCAAGTTGATTAACAAGGTTACATATTCAAACTAGAAAAATCATAGACATCTATTCCTAACCTTAAACTCTGTCTTATATATGAAGTCAATCATGAAAGAGAAGTGGTTTGGGTTTCAAACATTAGAAATTTCAAGAACATCCCAAAAGTCGCTTCATTTTAAGTGACTAAGAAGGATCCAGGTTTACCTTTTCATTTTCATATTATATACTTGTTTAAATCCAGGTCAAACATAGATTTGATCAAGATTCAAATGGGCATAAATAAAAAACAGAAGAATGAAAAACAAAAGCACATAGTCTTCATATGTTAGTAAGCTTTCAAGTTGATAAACAAGGTTTAGACATGTTCAACCGATAAATCATGTATCTAGCCCCAACCCTAAACTCGGTCTTATGATGTCTAGCATGAAGAGAAGTCGTATTGGTTTAAACATGAAAATTTCAAGAACCACCCAAAATCTTCAAATGGGCATAAAATTCAAAAAACCGTAAAAATGAAAAACCAAAGCACATAGCCTTCTAATGTCTAGTAAGAATTCAAGTTGATAAACAAGGTCTAGACATATTCAAACTAGACAAATCATGTATCTACCCCTAACACTCTAAACTCTGTCTTATGAAGTCATGCATGAAGATAAGTGGTTTTTGGTTTCAAAAATCATTGAAATTTCAAAAACCTCCCAAAAGCTTCATTTAGAGTGACTAAGATCCATGCTTACCTTTTAATTTTCAGATTTTAAACTTGTTTAATCTTTGTCAAAACTAGGATTTGACCAAGATTCAAATGGGCATAAAAATTCAGGAAAACCAAAAGAATGATAAACCAAAGCACATAGCATTCTTATGCCATATAGTGTAAACATTCAAGTTGATTAACAAGGTCTAGACATATTCAAACTAGAAAATCATGTATCTACCCCTAACCCTGAACTCTGTCTTATGAAGCAACTAGCGAAGAAGTGGCACCTTAGCATTTTTATCTTTATTGTAAAATAAAAGCAATAACCAAGTTATATAGTATATCAACAGCAATTCATCACTTTCTGAAAAATACTAAAAGTAGGTAGCTGACATACATGTAACACTTAGGCTTCACTGAACCTAACGACGCGATTCTGCAAGGCTGGGTAAATCTCCTGCTTACCTGAGCTCCACGTACCTCTTCTTCTACTTCCCAATCTAATCGATCAATTAATCAGACCACAGCTCATACTAACCACTACGAATATTAAGAACGTAATATCTACATGTATTTACATTTCGTACGATTATATATAAGGCATGTTCATGGCCAAATGCAATGGCATGGGCCAGACTATTCACAGGTACGATTAACTTGGTCACTGGCCGGAGGACAGCGCGCGGGGAAGTATTCCTGGCTGTTGTTGCGCCGTGGGCGGCCTGAAGCTGTCGTAGGACGACGTGTCCTGCGTCGCGCGCATGGACGAGCCGTCGCCCGTGCCGGCGTAGCTGCCTCCGCCGCTGGTCATCATCCTCGATGTCGCCGATGCTGAACCGCGCACCTTCCTCCGGCGGCCATATGAAAGTCGGTTTGACCGGCGGCACCCGGAGGCAAGCCGACTCTGGAGATCTGCAGCACCTCCGGCATGGTGGGCCTGTCCCCGGGTTAGGGCTGTTGCAGGCCAGCCCTAGGAGGAGGAGCCGCGTGGCCTCGTCGGCGTCGAACTCCGCCGTGCCGAGGCCCTGGTCCACGGCCCCCAGCAGCGCCGCGGCCGTGCATCCGCCACACGAAATCCACGAGCAGCGGGCAGCTCGCGTCGCGGGAGCAGCGCGCGGCGGCCCGTGACGAGCTCCAGCACGAGCGCGCCGAAGGCGAACACGTCCGTCTGGCGCGAGGCCTCGTGGCCCATGGAGTACTCCGGCGCGATGTAGCCGTGCGTATGCCGGCGACGCCGGCGTCCATGTAGGAGGTCCTGTCGGAGTCGACGACGCGGGCGAGGTCAGCGTCGCTGACGCGGGCGGAGAAGGAGGCGCCGAGAGATGTTGCTGGCCTTGATGTCACGGTGAGCAATTGCTGGCCCGTGGTCCGTAGTGCACGTAGTGGAGCCCCGAGGCGACGTCCTTGGCAATGGCGTAGCGGCTCGCCCAGGTGAGCGGCGACGCGAGTCAGCCCGCCAGGCTGCGCGGGAAGAGGTGCTGGTCCAGGCTCCCGTTGGGCATGTACTCGTAAACCAGCAGCAGCTGTCCTTTCAGCACCAACCTGCACAGTATCAAAAAAAGTTCAGAAGACAGGTAAAAAAAAAGTTCAGAAGACACGTTTAAAATCGATCATTCACGTTGGTGCTCAGTTAGAGAAAAAACCAAAGAGTCTGAAATGTAAACAATTTGATCGTCCAAGTCAAGTATAATGTACAGATGAGCACGTTAACGACTGCATAAACGCGTCATGATCTGAATAGAATACTGGTCTGTACTTTTCCATTGGACTTGTCAATGCCTTAAATTCAAGGGAATTTGATTAAAATACAGTACAAGGGTTGGATACTGAGGCTAAACTTGTTTAAGCAGCAAAGTTAAGTAGGGAAGGCTTGATTAGACTGAACCATTTTCTATCCTATTTAGCACAAACTGCATGTTCTCTCTTGGAAAAAATGTCTCGACTCATATCACCTAATCGTGAACTCATGATCAAACATACTGTATTACAAGTTTACAACTGAATTCAATAATAGGCGTAGCGCAATATAGGAGTATGATTCAATTGTAGGGAAGATAACAAGTGAGATGCAGACTGTTAATCAATCAATGAGGGATTCGAGCATTTCCATACCGATGAGAGGTGACGATGTTTCGTAGCAGCCTGTTGATGATGTCGACCTCCTTGACGAAGTCCTCGACGCACCTGGCGTCGTCCCGCATGAATTTCTTTGACGGCGACCTGTATCAAGCCTCCACCGGCCGTCGTCGGCCTCGGTGGGGAGCGTCCCCTTGTAGACGACGCCGTACGATCCTTCCCTGATGAAGTCAGGAAGCTGTTGGTCGCCTTCCTGAGGCTCGTAGGTGAACTCCTGAAGACCTGGGAGGTGGCTGCCAGGACCGAGGCGCGCCTGCTGCTGCTCCACCGCCTGCCGGTTTCCGCGACATCCTCGCCAGGAAGAAGGCAGCAATGGCGGCGGCGAGCACCTCTGACGGACACGACGACGGCGACGAGGGCTATCCACCTCACCCTTCTCCTCCTCCTCGGGGAAGGTCTCACGATCCACAGAGTCCAGTCCAGGATGCAGTTGAGCTCGTAGGTATGCCGGTGGACCCCGAGAAGCCGATGTACGTTGTCCGGGACGTGTTCGCTGAGGTCAAGCGGCGCGGCCAGGACCGGGGTCGCCGGCCTGGCTTTCCCTGCGCGCCCATGTAGACCGTGATGTTCCGCCCGCCGGCATCGATCCAGACGGTGTAGTTTACGGCATTCGCAAAATGTGTTGGCAATGGCGATGTTGAAGTCGGCGAGGTTGGCCGTGACGTTGGACTCGACGGAGCCGATGTCGAGGCCTACGGTTGGCACTCGGGTCGTAGCTCTGGTTGAAGGTGTCGAACTCGACGGCCACGAACCGGTTGGCCGCCGGGCTGGCGCCGGCGGCTTGTAGGGTGGCGTTGGTGAGGTCGAGGAAGCCGTGTCGTCGCCGCTCGGCGGCGGCCCGTCGAGCGA
This sequence comes from Lolium multiflorum, assembly GCA_030979885.1. Taxonomy (NCBI): domain Eukaryota; kingdom Viridiplantae; phylum Streptophyta; class Magnoliopsida; order Poales; family Poaceae; genus Lolium; species Lolium multiflorum. The sequence continues at coordinate 65,504 of JAUUTY010001182.1, forward strand.
GGTGCGTTAGCGACGAACGCGAGGCCCTCGCCGGGGACGGCGCCGTCGTACACCACGTTCATGGAGAAGGTGAAAGGACGCGACGCGGACGCGGCGACCGGCGGCGGTGGCGTTGGCGGCGATCTTGTCAGCGGGGAGTTTGCGCCAGAGCGTGAAGGGTTGCTTGAGGAGCACGGAGCCGGACTTGTGTTGGAGGTAGGCGACGTCGTTGCGGGTGTCTGGGGTGAGCTGGAGCGCGCCGCCGTTGATGCTGGCTTCCTTGAGCACGCCCAGGTGGCGGCGTCCACGTTCCGGTCGAAGGAAGCGTACCCAGCTCTTCACCGTGAGCGGCTCCTGCGCCTCGCGCACCGGCTGCAGGTCCCTCGCGCGGCAGACGGCAGCAGCGGCGGTATTGGAGCAGCCAGACGACGAGGCGCGGAAGAGAGCGTAGCGCGCCATGCAAGCGCGCTAGTGGTGTCGCACTCGTTGCCGGTGGCTGGAGAAGTCGCAGCCTCTCGCAGGTGATGACAACCAAGTGATGATTGTGTAAAGAGGGGGAGGGAGAGTGGAATGCACGGTGCCGTCTATATATGTTGCGGCGCTGGTGAGGGTTGGTGGTGATGGCCGGAGAATGGGAAGCTGCCCGGGGAAATTCACCTCCGCCGATCAGGGCAGAACGAGAAGCGAGGGAGTTCGTGGCGTTCGATCAGCTGACAGTTTGACAGTGACACGGTGCTACTAGAACATATTTTAACACATGTGTGAGAACTAGTTTCATGTCTGGTCTTGTTGTGGAGTTTCCGGCCTTTTTCTGCGCGTTTGGCAGCAGGATCAGCCCAAAAATAACCAGCAGAATTGGGGCGGTCAAGGTGGCGGTTTGAACCATTATCCCAAAAACCCTCGTCCCACGATAGCTCACCATCTCCCTCCGACCCTCTCTCGCTTCTCCTCTCTCCCGCCACCGACGGAATTCACGGCAAAGCCCATGTTGTGCCGGCAGCGGCGCTCTTCCTTACCCGTGTGGAGGCTTACGCGGCGCAGGCCACCGCCGCGCATCTCGGCCAGAACAAGTTCAAAGGCGCAGCTTCTTCCGGGTGATTGGATGCGGTGGTGACGCTACTTGGTGGCGGGTCGTCGTCGCGCCGGGGTGGGCGGCTCGACCCGTACCTACGCCTTTTAGGCCCCATATGGGTTTGGGCGGGCTGGTCATTTCTTCTCGCGACGGTGCTTCCCGTAGTTGGAGATCGAGATGGCAGGCTCAAGGTGGTGGTGCTCAGCCACATGCCTCCCCCGCACGCGGGCTTTATGGGCCCCATTTGGGCCCAAATTACCAAATGGGTCCATATGCCCTTTTGTCGCGTACGACGGCTACCGCGACGAGGTGGAGGTAGTTCCCTCCCCACGCGGCTGCGTTGTCGTCCCTAGACCTTACCGTCCTCCGTTCTCCGTACTCTAGGCCTCTTGTAGGTTCATAGTGAGACAAACATGGTGGCGTTAAGACCCGTGGTGGCGCATGGTGGTGGGTGGAGTTGATGGGTGGAAGACTTTGATCCTTCGGTAGCGGTTCTTTGGGGGTAGGGACAAATCCATATAGCTCTTCTGAGACCACGGGGTGATATCCGAGGCCGTCACCATTTGTTCTTGAAGGGCGTCTTCTGCGTACCCCTTCACTCTCCCCTCGCGTATCGGGAAACCCTAGGATTTAACTGTGCGTTAGCCGTCGTTGTCGATTCCATCTTGAAGGTGTCGCTTGTTACGCGGTGGTTCGAAGCTCTATAATAGGGGTATGGACTTCATCGGATGGCGAGCTGCCATGGTCACTTGTTCAGCTGTCGTTATCGTATTATTTTATTTTTAATTTCCTTTAATCATTTGGACTTGCTTGTACCGATGCTCCCAGCTTTAGACAGGCCATGTCACGATGAACAGTTTTGGGTTAATGAAGTCATTTCTTTAGATGTATGGGGCTTTCAAATTTCGATCATATTTCGTGGGACCCATATGTACGGGTCGCCGTCGTTCGTGCGTCGGATCCTGCACACCGCGACGACGTACGCAGGTGATGCGATTCCCTGCCTCCGCTGATCCACACCTACAGGCGCCTTATCAATTTTGTAACTTTCCTCGTGACCTGAACATAACATCCCCAGCCGGAGTCGTGGTCGTCTCTTTTTTAGTCAGGAGCCACCTCAGATGCGTGTAAACCAGGACTGACAGCTGACAGTGCCAATGCTTGAATTTGCTTTCATTGTCGGATTTTTTTTTCTGCTTCGTTGAGATAATAGTCATTTCGATGGCTTATTCATTCATCTAGCCATCACAGAATGAACAAGTGTTTTGATATTACGCAACGGGTGGTACATTTCATGCCGATCCTCGGAAAACGAATCCATTTCACTTATGCTAGTATTGTTGCGGAGGTCAGCCGTACTTCCATCTGTCTAGAATTACATGTCGTAGATTTATCTTTATACACATATATATCTAGACATATTTTTTAGTACTTTCTCTCGTTCATATTAATTGACTCTATGAATGTATCTAGACACATTTTAGGTTTTAGCTAATCCAGTACATGGAAGTCAATTAATATGGACTGTAGGAGTATATAGATACATGCAAATTTAGATAATTATGTGACTAATTTTGAAGTGAGTGAGCATTTTATATTAGTTTGTTATTTGTATATTACCTTTTTTCTTGAATAAAAGGCACTTAGTATAGCTTTTTAAATTAATAAAGCTCGACGAGTTCACGTGGGTAACAGACAAACCATGTTTGGGAGATCGATCAGCCTTACACTTGCAAAACGTCCTTAGGCTCAAGTTTAACTAAGGGGTTGATGAATAACAACAATACGGGGTGTGGTGTATATCTATAAAATTGCACAAGCCTCGCACAGGTTGTTGATGATAGGGCAGTCCTTATTTCTTGCTATGAGGCTACCAATGCTTCAGAAAATAGCACGGAACCTGAACACTACCTGACGTGTGGTGGTGGTGGAGAAGACCATCACAGGCTTCGCCCTAAGCCGGAGCAAGCATGGAGGAGGTAGAGAGGGGGCGGCCAGTTTGATGAAGGGGTGAAGTGGCCGTCCACCCCCTCCCCTTTATATAGGGGGCTTGGTAGGTTGTGTGGCTCCCTTTCCATCTAGGGTTAGGGGGTCACAGCAAGGGGGAAGAGGGAATCTTCCCCCCTGAAAGCTGATCTCCCTAGGGTTTTGGGGAACCCTAGTGGGCCTGGGCCTTGGGGGGCATGTGCCCCCGGCCCATTAGGCCAGGGAGCATCCCCTCGGCCCATGCTAGGCCTCCTAGGGTCATGCCGGTGGGACCCCGAACCTTCTAGAACCTCCCGTCCTCTCCACCGAAAAATCCCGAACTTTTCCGAAACCTAGAAATCAACTTTCCTTATATGAATCTTATTCTCCGGACCATTCCGGACCTCCTCGTGATGTCCCGGATCCCATCCGAGACTCCGAACAAATTTCGGTCTCCATACCATATTCCAAATCTACTTATGCGACATCGAACCTTACGCGCACCCTACGGTTCGCGAACTATGCATACATGGTCGAGACTCCTCTCCCAGCAATAACTAATAGCGGGATTCCGTGATCCATTGCTCCCACATATTCAATCTATAACTTAGTGATCGATTGAACCATTTACATACGATGCCGATTCCCTTTGTCACGTGATTTCATTCAGGGTTCACCATCGGTATCTCCATACCTTGTTCAACCTCGCTGCCGACAAGTGCACATTTCACTGGTATGTCATCTCTTGTGATCCAATCACATGCTTGCAAGCTAATCGGATGACATCCACCGAGAGGGCCCATAGTATATCTATCCGTCATCAAGATGGACAAATCCCACTATTGATCCATATGCTCAACTCACACTTTCCGAATACTTAATCACATCTTTATAACCACCCATTTACGCAGTGCTGTAATCAAAGTACTCTTCCGGTGTAAGTGATTTACATGATCTCACATATTATTTAAGGACTTAGGTAACTATGTATCGAAAGTTTATAGCAAATTAAACTTAATGACATGATCTTATGCTACGCTTTATTGGGTGTGTCCATATATCATTCAATTAATGACATAACCTTGTTATTAATAACATCCAATGTTCATGATCACAAAACCATGATCATCCATTAATCAACAAGCTAGTTATATAAGAGGCTTACTAGGGACTCCTTGTTGTTTACATAACACACATGTATCAATGTTTCAAGTTTCATACAATTATAGCATGGTATAAACATTTATCATAAACACAAAAATATTATAATAATCACTTTATTATTGCCTCTTGGGCATATCTCCAACACTTAGGGTTGTAGACGTTGCTGGCTGGTTTCATGGTAAGCTAGTTTGACAAATTAGCCTTCGAAATGGCGATTCGCCTACCATGCATGCATGTTTGGCCTACCCGTGAAATTTTGATTTGTGGTATTGTGCACACACGTACTGCACATGATAGCGAATAAACAAAACACATATTCGGACCCCTTTGGCCAGCAAGGGCATGTTTGGTTCCTAGCCACAATTTGTCAAGAAGCCAAAATTTGGCAGCCATGCATATAGTTTATTTGGCATGTGTTTGGTTTTTGTCACACTTTGGCTTGCCACACTTTATTGCATGTATGATCCATTTGTCATAGACTTAATTTTTTTGCCAACTTTTACCAAAGTTTAGCTTCAACATTTTAAGCTACAATTTTGGGGGTTAGCTGCACTTTAGGGCTGACTGAATATCATGACTCTAGTGATTGTGCTGAAACCAACATACCTAAAATTCCCAATATCTCGCCATTGAGCTATCTAGGGTCACCAGAAAGTATCTTCTAAATGATACATAGATGCCAACCCTCACTGGTATAGAGATGATCGACGCAGGATGTTTGGGATGAAGAGATTTAAAGAGCCTGAGGTAACGGTCTATGATAAACTAAGCTCCCTAGCCACCAACAAGAAGATCTTATAAGCCATTATCCAGAAAATATTTACACAACCTTTTTTTTTTATGTGTATTTGGTGAGATAACCTCAAGAAAAATAGGTTTCCGACCTTTTTAAATATTGTGCCAAAGGTATTGCTGCCCCCTAGTACTGAAGCCGAATGATAAAAGCAAAGCAGGTGAGAGTTAAAGGGCATGTAAAATGGCGTCTCTAACTAGTATTCAGAAATGGTACTTGGGTACGTGCCTAGACTAGCATATTGCCCTCTCTGTCATGAAAAAATTGTAAATGAGTACGTGCCTGGACTAGTTCTTGTACTTCGAGGTATACAATAAAGGAATCAAATCCACTCACACGCCAAGCTTGACTCAAAAGTGATAATAAGTTGTACAGTGTCTATATGCTGGGAACTCTATTTTCTTCTTCTTCCAATATGAAGTCAACGTTTGTATGACGCCAACCATTTAATCTGTTCATGCCATGAGCCATCTCTGAAATGTATCCCCTTGACTATTCCGTTGCCAATTCAGTGTTGTCTTGCTTCAGATGTTGCATTGACCATCTGCAAGTTTAAGTGGTAGGAATTGCACCGGTGATATGCCCCATGCATGCTCATTTATAGATTAACTTCTGTCACTATCAATATCCAGCATATGCAGAAGAGGTGTGATGGAAATCTTCAGTTGCAATAATAAGCATGGTGTTATCTTCTATGTTCTTATCTACTTCGTCTAAACATTGACAGACAAAAATCCATTTCATATCCATCCCGGACTGTAAGACAGAAATTCGTTTCAATATTTCCCATATATTGTTCCCGAGAAAGGAATTACTTGTTGTATTATATGAGAGATGACTAGTACTTGGAAATTTCTTGTACTCCTGAGATATCGATGGTAATGTCTATATGCTCGAACTTCTATTTTTCTCTTCTTTTCAACTCGTAGTCAACGGTTTGCAAAATCCCATTTAATCTGGTCCTGGCATCACTAGGAATATTTCTCCTTGACTATTCATTCCAGCTCTAGTGTTTTCTTGCTTCAGATGTTGTATTGACCATCTGGCTTTAGGTGATAGGAATCACACCGGCGATGACTGCATGCGTGCTCTTATAGTTAAAACTTATGTCACGGTCGGTATCCACTATCCAGCTTATGCCAATCTTCAGAAGCGGTTCGATCGAAACCTTCAGTTGAACAACCAATACACACTGCACAATTGTGTTCTACGCAGGTTCGTATCTGGCATATCTAAACCTTTTTAACGCTGTACTATGGCGGCCGTCGGCATTTTTTTGGCATAGGTTGGGAGGAAATAATCGTTTTCTTAACTAACAGAAGTCCTTGATCTGCCAAAAAAGAATCTGTTTGTTGAGTACTTAAGTCCTGATTATACAGTTAGGAGTACCTGCTGCCTGGGATTTCTTTTTTTCAGAAAGATGCCAGGGACTTTCTCTGGCCTGGGAGCTAAAGGATTGTCAAGTCTTGACTATTGAAATAACCCTTTCATCATACTAACACATTTCTTTATTCTTTGTCCCATGCGTATGTGATGTTACAGGCTAACAGAACACAGGATAAAAAATTCCTCTGCAGTTGTAGTTTTCTTCGGAGATGATTGAGACAATACATGCCCTATTCGCTGATAGTGTGCAATTTTTTAATGCTGAGAAAACGTAAATTGATTCTAAACGTTTTCGCTTCGTTCTTTCACGGTACCTCACAACATTTTAGGGAACAACCTTTGTCTCTAAGGAAACAGGGTTGGCTTTTCGGGGAGGTTATTTGTGTTATTGAAATGGAGTAGGAACTGGCTTTCTGGGCTTCGCTATAATAAAATTAAGGCGCTTCGTCTATTTTGTGACAGTTAGTAATCAGTATCCAGTTCTGTATCGGAAAAAATCAGTATCCAGCTTTCAGCACACAACTTCAGAAGAAGTCGCATCGAAATTCTGAATATTAAAAATCAGAAATTGCTTGGCAACGCATATATATAACAGATGGATCTCAAAGCCACTCACACGCAAATTTGACTCGTGGAACAGTCCCTATGTGCTCCTGAGCTCTTCGTTTTTCTCTCCAGGCATTCAACGTCTGCATTGTGCAAGTGAGCCCATTTAATCTGGTCCTGCCGTCACATGGACTATTCCATTGCAGTTCAAGTCTTGCTCAGATGTTGTACTGACCATCTGAATTAAGCGATAGAAATTATACTGGTGATGATGCATACTCTTATGGTTACTTTTTCCATACACGCTGTTTTTACACCGATATCAGTACCGCGCCACCGCGCGTTACGTGCGACTAAAAAATCATGAGAAGACTTACATGTGAAAGAAGATATCATGGTTGTATGGATGATACATATGGCTGGCTATAGATGCCTACTTGCCTGCCGCTATGATGCGATGTGTGAGATGCAGGACTGCAGGAGAGTGTAAATCGTGGCGTCGACAGCAGCAGAAGGACACGACAAACTGTCGTTGGCGCTTTTTCCGTGGAGGCCCGCAGCTGAGAGTCTCGTCTAGGCAGAGATTATCAATCATCCTCAATTTGAATTTGTTCAAAAAGAATACTTCACCCATTGTTGCATCATGTACTAACACGTTCAATAGATCCTCCAAATTACTGGATTTTAAGGTGCACCCGCGACCTCATACCGCTTACAAGTCCCGTCATCGTGCACGGCGAGCACGCCGGCGGCCGGCCCAAGTCGCCGCAGAATGTGCCGACACCAGCGACCTCTCCAGCACAGCTGCAGGGTCTCCACCCGCTCCGTCACCCAGCCCAGTGCGTCACCGATCCGTTCCCCTCGGTCGGCAACAGCGGGAGCTTGCCACCTCGTCGGACAGAGCGGCCTGTGGCCAGAGACATGAACTGGCTATGGCTGCACCCCTTATTTGTCTCCCTTTTTCGCGTAGATTTTGAGCTGGCTTGTGTCATCCGTCCATATTAATTCCTTGAGCTTGCATACCAGGCCCGTGTGGTAAACACTTCCCAACCTGATGGCAACGTCAATGAGCCTCGGATTAACTCGCGAGGTAGAGAAGAGTTCGTGGATGCGGATGACCCGTATCCCAGTAGGGAGAGCGGGGAGGGTCGGGGGCAGGGGCGCTATGATGTCAGAGGTGGTCCGACGATATTGTCGAGGAATTCACGAAGATGATGACGATATCCTTGCCTGCGGTTATCCTCATGCTTGCCGGCCATGGCGGACATGATCCTGAAGCGATGGTGCTCGAGTAGCGCCTTGCTGGTGCCGTGCAGGAGGCCATGAGAGACATCCCCTTGCGACACTTGACGTCGACAACGTATTGAAGAGATTGGGGTGGCGTGGCAACTCTACCAGCTTCCGTCGAGCAGTATTGCCGTGATCGATCAAGCTTATGGCAAAGAGAAAGTCGATCGAATCGGCCGCCTAGGGTTTTTGTGTCGAGAGCGAGCTCTTGCAATGGGCTATCGCAAGCTCATTGATCCTTCCTGGCTGGGCCGTACCGGTTGTAGCCAGATTGCTTTTTCCTCCGAATAGATGAGACGTACATAGCCAGGCTTTTCTATTTCAGGAGCCATCCGATTCACAAGAGAATCACGTTAGGCATGACAGACGGATCTGATCTGTCAAAGTTTGGGACTACCATCACCAACCATCACGTCCTATCGCAATTTAATAAGAAAGAGTATTCGCTACCAACCCAGCACCCTCCAGAAAACATACCATGCGAAAGCATACTTATTGTGCATGTGATAAGCATACTCTCAAACAAACAAAAAGAAACAAACTATGCCAGGTAGGAATACATCTTCCATCTCCCAATCTTACGCTTCAGAAATGTCAGAAGAAACACCATAGTCATCGTTGAGGACCACTGAAAGGTAGTGTTCCTCAGTGTGTTGCTTCTGTTCGCCTCCCCTGTGAGCTGATAGAGCAATGTCTTGCAAGTTCGTCGCACCCTCCGTATGATCACCTACTTACCAGCTTCACCCTGAAGCCCTGCCAAATATTTCAGGAAAGGGCACGCATAACAAATTGTCTCAGTTGTGACTTGATGCTCTTTTTCAAAACAAGCTCGATTTCTAAATTTCCACATTGCCTAGCATAAAGTTGCCACACCAACAACATGCACATTTGTTAAATTCCTAGCATAATGTGATACCAGTAGTGAGTGAAATTCCCATGACGATTTGGAGCATCAATTACACTCACCACCCCCACATATACCTAGCTGCTGAACATGTGAAAATAAAATGGTGAATGTCCTCTTCCTCCTCAAAACCTGCATTTTTAATCTCCTTCAACCTCTTAAACATATTGTCTTTAGTAGCTATAGAGTTAGGCCATATTAACCAAAGCTATATTACATCTAAAAAAAGGACATATTAGCCAAAGCCAGATTTTTATTTTGCGTGGTACTCTTTGCCTTCCACAAATATTTAAAGTTTCTATCTACCCAAATCTCAGTTAATTTTATCTACCCAAACGCTTCAGTTAACTTCATATGCTCTGACCAAAAAAGGTACCAGTTATAGTTATACCTTGTCACGGTCCGTATCCTGCATGCTTGATCTTCAGAAGTGTGACTGAAACCTCATTAGAGAATATCATGCTGGCTAATTGTCTTCTGTGACCTTAGCTAGACTGTCTAAGCCTTTTAACCTTGTATATGATGACGGTTGTGTGTATATTTCGATGCAGTGACCGGGAAGGAATAAAGCTTTTCCCAACTAATAAAAATTGCTTGCTGAGCACTGCTTGCACAGTTGTGATATCTGTCCCTTCTCTTAGTGTACCTGCCTGGGACTTTCTTTTTTTCAGAAAATCCCAGGGACTTTCTGGCCTGGGGGTTTATCAGCGATTGTCGGTCACTATTGAAGGTGATCCTTTCATATCAACCTTTGTTTCATTCTTTGACCATACCTTCGTGATGTTACAGACTAACGGCACGCGCGGATTAAATAATCCATGTGCACAGTGAAGTTTCTTCAGAGATGTTGAGAGAATACATGTCATCTCTGCTGATATAATGTGCAATTTATTCACACTGACAAAACGTACATTGCTTCTACCAACTGCTCGCTTGCGTTCTTACGGTACCACCAATTTGCAGGAACAAATTGAGCTGGTAAAAATGACATCAATATTACATTCTTATCTTGCCTCTACGGCAAAGAGGGCCGTTTGTTTTATACTTTTGTGAGGCTGTTTGCGCCGCCGATTATTTGAAATGGAGTAGGAATCGTCTGGGCTCCACTATAAAACTAAAGAGCTTCGACCATTTTGGACGGCAGGAACAGAACAGGTGGTCAACAAGTCCAATCGCCCAACTTGCCAGTAGCCCATGAAGCAACAACCAAAATCCCTCAACGAATCACAGAGCACATGGTTCAACTGGCTTCCCAGGGCTTTGGAGTATATATCGCAACAGTTTCGACGACATGTTATAACGTTACAACCGTAAGTAAGTTATATAATCCCCCTAAACGCGTCTGACAGAAAATGCGGCTGCAGGACTGCAACAGTATCTCCAAATAGAGAACCTCCAAGTCTGAGTGGGAATTGAAAGTAACATTTGGACAGCTGCAGCCCTTCCTTCAGAATTCAGAAGTAAACATCTTAATTTCTAACATATGGTAAAAGTTACTGTCATTTGTGCGTCGGAAGATGGGCAGATGATCCATCTAATACACGCATGTGGTGGGAGGAGCTCATTTTCAACCCAATATATCTGTCCAGTGCCAGGATTAAAAAGTACCTGGCATGTTCGACAAGTCTCCTCAGATAAGTAGCTCTCTCGAGATAAAACAATTTGATGCTTGGATAATGGCTGAAACATCATAAAATTTCTGTGGATAGTCTGATATTGTTTCATCTCTATGAATTGGCTGCTAAACTATGTTTCGTGATCCTATCTTTTTCTAACTTAAATTATAGGAACGAATATGAGAATTTGTGTTCATGAACTCACAATCTACTCCATAGAATTTTCAAGTGTACAATCGATGGCAACTTTAAAAGAAAAAGTTGACATAGCTCACCACACTCTGCCGTGGCAACTATCTACTGGAGTGACGCCAGGATGGCAAGCCGCGCTGTCATTCCACCTAGATTGGATACCTTCCTCTGATGGCAAGTGCTGAGGGATTGCCTTTGACCCCCACCTTCAGAGTCAATATGTCCAACTAGAGTACTAGCTCACCTATAGGGGAAAATCCCCTCCTCCCCCCGCCCACAAAAAAAAAGCAAGCGCCATACCCTCCAAGGCATCCTCGTCGGCGAAGGTTCTACCGACACTATCTCCATGGACCCCCCGGCCGCCGCCCATCTCCTCGGCGCAGGGCCCGCAGGTGGGCATAGCTGGGTTATAAGACGGGAGTCACATGACACTAGGCAAAAATTGGTTTCTTTGATATATTTTCATCATTTATAGTGCGACATCCCCAAATCGAGCAAAAAATTAGGTGTGACTTGTACAGTGACACAAGGCCTCTGTGGTAGCTCCCGCCCGGGCTGGTCACAACATCACCGTCCACCCTCGTGGTAGCAACGCCGCCCACGGTCGAACAGCAACGTTGTACACCCATGCATGGTACCAACCCCCCTCGCCGTCGGCAGGAAGTCCATACACCCATGGTAGAGTCGTTAATGGTCATGCAATACCTGGTCGACAAGGTAGAGACGTTGCACGTCGTCGTAGTAACATAGTACATCCATCGTAGCAAGGGCGCATGCCGCACCCATGGTAGCAACGCTGCCCGCCATTTCTGTAGCATCTCTAGTCAGCATCGCCATTAACTCACATAGGTACACCTCCGACATTAGGCGCGATGACAAAATTGTGGAACAAACACCTCCGCATGATCACTCCAGAGTGCCTGCCTACAGCATGAGATAAGCCACCTCTAAGCATTGGTCCTCGCCGGGGGTAGGGGAGAGAGAGAGGCCTCGTCCGATGTTCCTCGACGGCGACCAAGGGAGATCTGCGCTATGGAAGGGAGTGAGCATCGTCACGACTTCGTAGATGAGCTCATGTTATGGAGGCAGGAGCATCGGCGGCGTGTTGCGAAGCACAACTGCATGCGCCATCGAGGCGGGGAGCACGGCGACAGACTGTGGAGACCAGCTCTCATATTACCTCAAGTGGGATACGAGCGGTGGGGTGGGATGAGATAGACATGGGCCTATGGTTTGTCTGGACAGCTGGTATATGCAACACTATCAATCGACTAGCCACACATCCTATGGAGAAGTAGAGACGCGCGCGTTGCAATCCACATGGTGAAAGCCAAGATTTTCCTTTTCTAATGAAACCATGCATCATACCATTACACATGTCAAGAAAATTAAAAATGTAAGCCTAACTTCAGCCTTCCCATAGCCTAGTTCTTTTGCCGGCTTAAAAATAAGCTACCCCTTTCCTAGCTTCTTCCATAAGCCACATATGACATATTACTCGCTTCTAAATTAATTATTGTATAACTTGTTTAGAAGCTCCAACTAATAAATTAGGCGGCTTATGCAGAAGTTTAGACGAGGGTGACTTTTTTTTTTTTTGAGTGGAGGGTGACTTATTTTAAGCCGTCAAAAGAGGTGTAACTGGGCTGACCGAAAGATTCAAAAATAACTGCACGGTTGCTGGACTGCACAACAGCAAGAGGTATATGCATGTGTGTGAGGTCCCCAGGTACCGCCTGTAGGGAACAATAACACCAGCTCTTTCACAGCGGCCGTATATGGGCTAACGTTTGATCCGGCCGATTCACATGTATGATGTTTTTTCTTTATCTCATAGAAGTCTACAATATATATTAATTTAGTTGAATTTACAAAAAAAAAAAAAAGATCTTTTCAAAAAAAAAATTGTGTTTCATGAGGCTTCTGAAGAAGGTAGTTTTCAGACGCACTCTTTTCCTTACCAGGGTACCTAAGGGGACTGGAAGGTTTTTAATGAGACGGCTTGCTTGTTTAATATATTGTGTTTCAAAAAATACAAAAAAAGATATTTTCAGTAGGTAATTAAGAAGAAAAAAGCATGTGCTATCATAGAAGTATATGGGGGCAGGCCCTTGAGGCAGAGTCGTGTATTGTGCGATAGCACTAAACTAGATATAAGGGTTTCTTGTGTTTACAGCCATTTGATCGCCTATTGTGTATTCAGTTGAATGTTGGTTTTTGTGGTCATGTTGTCAGATGGACATAAAGCTATGTGCAAGTGAACCCCAAAAGTCATCCCCAGATGAGTTCATATTGGTGACACACAGGAGAACAATGCGGAACCACTCAAGGAGAGTGAGAAGATCCAAAACAAATATTTGCTAGAAAACATGGAAACTAAATCATTCACCGTAGTATGGAAACACATCTAGTTTCCGGTATCATCACACCATATGTTCGCTTATATTTTGCATTTTGAACCTAATGCTTTGTAAAAATCAACCTGCAATCGTCCCTCTCCCTCCCATTAGTTACATGCACTATTGTTTTGTTCAAACTAAAAAGGGGTTCATATATTTTAATTTTGATGTCCAATTTGTTTTTCACCACCCGTACGTATTTATCATCAGAATAAGCACCGGTAGAAAAATGACCATTGGTCGGTTCGCACCGTTCATTGGTCGCGGTTGCGCAACCGCGACCAATTAGGCGCGACTAAAGCCCCCCTTTAGTCGCGGTTCCTTACGAACCGCGACTAAAGGCCCGTCCACGTGGGCGGCAGGCGAGCGCCAGGGCGGAGAACCTTTAGTCGCGGTTTAGGGTTTAGCCCCCCTCCCCCTAAATCTGGTTTCTTTTTAATTTGTATTGTTTTATTTCTTTTGGGTTTTAATTTTGAAGGAGTTTCACATATTCTACGGTACTACATACATGCATATGAATGTACAATTTCAAACAAATTTGAAATTAGAACCAAAAAGAATTCAAGAGGAATATACAATATATATTCAATATCGGATGACCATATACAATTTTGAACAAGTTTCCATACATAATTTAGTGCATATAAAGTTCTACGTCCTCTACATAGTGTTCTCCTCTAGGATCGATGACTTCCCTCGCGAACCATCCAGCTAGTTCCTCTTGAAGTGGTCGGAAGCGAGCTTCTGGACTAAGCGTCGTCCGGAGGTTATTCCTCCTGATGTTGTTCTCAGACGGCTGCCGCTCAGTGGTGTATCTCCGGATCCTCTCACAAACATAGTATCCACATAGATTGGTCCCCGGTGGCTGAATATCCCCAGTCGCAGTCTTTGCCCTTTTAAACTCTTTTTTTAATTCACCGACCTTTTGATCTACGAACCGTCTCCAAACCCTACGAGGCAAGGAAAATTAAATGAACAAGAGAGTTATTAATTAGTTACTTGATATTAGGAAATGATGAACGAAATAGGCCGATCGATATAGAGCGCAAACGAATGAAAATAATTACTTTTGCATCATTTTTCTCATGTCGGCCCAATGCTTCGGATCCATATTCAGAGAGTCGTGGACGAGAACTGTGGAGTTCTGAATTTGAATTACTAGCAGAATCCAGTGGAACCTGCGGACACGATACATGCACAGTCATGCATAACTCATCGATTAGCCACATACCATGCATGGAGTAAACAAAAGAGAATGTGCTCAAGACAGAAACACTCACCCAAAATGGTAAGGAAATAGAATATCACTTTTGAGTTCCTGTTTTATAAGAAACCGCCACAGGTCATCCTCCACGTCGGCGGGGTGGTGTTCTAACACATATGAATTAACGATTTGTGGGTCAATGAACCCAACATCATGGATGCGCCTTATTCGCATTTCCCGCTTCTTCATTCTGCATAATAGCGTACACAACAAGATAGTTAGGACAATATATATATTTATAGTGCAGGCAATGAACGAGATGGGGTAGAAATTAATAAATCACTTACAGAACATAGCAACTGATGATAGATTTGTCGAGCTCGCGCAGATTGAACAGCTGGAACAATTCACTCCGATGAATTGTTATATAGTAATGTTTGAAGTGATGCTCAGGTCTAACTTCCGCATAAATATAGTCTTTGGCGTTTTTAAGTTTTATGTAAGCCTTGTACCAATTTAGCAGATTTTTCATTTGTTGAGGTAGATCCTCTTCCTGCGTAGGCTCGACGAGAGGCCCATTCCGCATATGTAAATACCACGTCCTTCATTGGCGCTCATCAAGGCCTAACACCGCACGAAGAGTCGAATTCCTGTTGGCCTCTCTTGTTCTCGTGGCACTCGCCACAATAATCCGGGCCCGTGCCGCGTTGTACTGCCATAGATAGCCGGGGCATCGTCCCGACCGCGGCTTACCATGAGCGGGCGATCGATTGTTTACTTTGTTCCCCGAGCTGGGCAACTTGTTTCCCCCCTTTTTTGCTTTGTAATTCTTTCTCGGCCTCCTCCTGCTTCTCCGCCAACTCTTGGTTCCTCTTGACCGCGAGTGCTTGACTACGAAGTTCACGTTCATAGTCGTCAGGCAGATTCTTCGCGGCTTGGGACGGTGTGTTCAAAAATGACTTAGCCCAGCTCTTTTCCTTCTCAGAAAATACTTGCTTGGGCTCGGGCTCTCTTTTCTTCTTGCAGTCCGCCTTCCATTTCTCATAATCAGCAGCCGCGTGTGCGTCGACTTCCTCGGCACTACGTTCCCAAGGCCTTGTGGGGAGAGGCTTCAGTGATGGCTCTGGTATCTTTGTGGTTCTAGGTACATAAGGGTCCGGGTTAATAACCCAGGACTGCTTCTGCTTCTTCGCTGGAGGTGGATTGGGGGCGGGGCGTTCGATCACCCGCCGCCGAGGACTGGCGGCGTCGTTACCCGCGAGGTGAATTGGGGGCGGCTGCTTCGACGGATGAAGGAGGTGTAGGTGAACCACCACCACCGCGCCGCCGCCACCACCACCGGAGGGGGGTGGACTTGTTCGCCTTGGCGCCTCGTCTGGAAACTTGATAAACTTCTTTTGCCATAGAATGAACTGGCGCTTGACATCTCCAAGTCTTCTCGCCCCTTCAGGTGTAGCAATGTCAATGTCCAGGTCCTCAAACCCTTGGACTATGTCCTCCACCGTGACACGAGCATAGCCATCTTGAATGGGGTTGTTGTGGTGGAGTGCTCCAGGTAAACATGGTAAAGCACTGCCGATGGCTACCTTCATGGACATGTTCCCGATAGGATAATACAGATGACATTCTTTCATCTCCTTTATATCGTCCACGGGGTAGCGAGGAGGCTCCGGTGCAGTAATTTCGACCACCAGAGGCTCCGGTGCAGTAATTTCGATCGTCGGTGCACCAGCCGGTGGGGCCTCCGTGGAAGCCACGCTGCTTCTTCTCTGCTGGCTTCCGAGATCCATTGGATGATCTTCATGCTGCGCCCGAGCTGCATCTCTTTCGGCTACTAGTACACTCACGGTTTTCTTCATCACATCCATTTCCGATGCCAACCGCGCCACAACATCTGCATCCCGATCCATCTTTCTCTTACGGCTTCTGTAACCGTACGGGTCATCGTTCCGGGGGAACCCTATTTTCCACGGAATGTGCCCCATGCCTCGTACACGTCCTCCGTGTTCAGGATTCCCGAGGGCTTTTGTCAGCGCGTCGTTCTCTCTGTTGAACTTGATCTTCCCCTCTTGAGCATCCCTCATTGCCTCAATAAGCTTTTCGGTGGGTTTAATTATTTTGCCCCGGTAAACACACTCCCCTGTCTCCGGGTTCAGCGATCCCCCATGCCCGTACCACCAGCTTTTGGCCCTTGGGTCCCATCCCTCCGTACCTGGACGGATTCCTCGCGCCCTCAGCTCGTTCTCCATCTTCTCCCACCTAGGCTCCCAAAGGCGATACCCTCCTGGCCCCATAATATGATTGTACTCCTTCTTAGCCGCATTTTCCTTATTTTTTCGATAGTTCAAGGAACTGCTCCGATTTCTTTTGCTTCACAAATTCTGGCCAATCATGTTTCAGTTTCTCATATTGTCCTTTGAAATCCGGAGTCTTGTTCTGGTTGACATAGTCACGGGCTAGATTTTGCTTGAATTTCCGGAATGCACTGGCCATCTTTCCAAGAGCGAACTGTTTGAGTAGCTTCCTCCTCTTCTTGTTTTCCTCAATCTTGTTACCCTCCTCATCGAATTTGTGGTATTCCGGAGGTAGGATGATCTATAAGCTTTTGCAAGCAATCTTTTTTTGTTCTCTTCTCGACAAAAGTGAAACCAAGACGTGCCTTCTTTGGCTCATTCCACTCCTGGACGGTGATCGAGACGTTGTCTCTAACAACGGCTCCGCATTGGTTGATAAACTTGGTGGCGTTCTTCTCGGGCTCCAGCGGCTTGCCGGTTGCACTGTCGACAACCTCGATGGTATATATTTCTCCTTGTTTCAGCGTCTTGGTTGCGCCACGCTTTGACGACGTACTCGATTGTTTCGATGATCCGGCCGAGGGCTAAAATAAGAAAGAGAGTCGCGCGCGTTAGTACACACATATTTATTCAAATCAGTTAGTTTGTATCACCAGAGGCTCAATGTATATATATACCTCGGCGCCGGAGGTGGTTGCTACTTCCAATTGAAGATCGTCGTTTATCGACGTTTCTTCGGCATCATCTTGCTGACGGCGCCCTTCATCTTCACCGTCAAGGTTCAGATAAGAAGAGATATCATCTTCTTCTTGTCCGGTCGGCACATATTGAATATCGCCGTTTATGATGCCGAACATATGGTCTTCAGCGTCCGGATCATAGTTGTCCATAATCGGGTCAGCTCTATCGTCCGCCATATGTCAGTCCTGAAAACATGTAGTAAAAACAAATTAATTGTGTATATGCATTATCACATCTCTTCTACATATAAAGAGAGAGGGCGACGAGGGAGGCGAGAGGGGGGACGCGTGTTATATGCGGACGATCGACCTCGCAGTGACCGCGTGACCGAGAGACCGGTGGCGGTGGCGAACCAAGTACAAAGGCAGGGCGGGCGAACCGGTGGCGGCGAACCGTGGCGAAACGGCGGGTCCGGCGTGTCGAGCACGCACGGTGTTTTTTTAGTCAATTTTTAGTTTTTTTTAAGTCAAAATTTTAGTTCTTTTTTTAGACAAAAATTTTAAGTCAATTTTTAGTTTTTTTTTGCCAATTTTTAGTTTTTTTACACAATCTTTTTAAGTCAAATTTGTAGTTCTTTTTGAGACAAAATTTTAAGTCTCAATTATTTGTTTTTTTGTCAAATTGTAGTTCT
>JAUUTY010001183.1:0-83656 GCA_030979885.1 Lolium multiflorum
AGCTACCCGCGACATCGATTTTGCCCACGGATTTGTGATGGGAGGAGGAGTTTTGTGTCGAATATGGAGATGAAACTAGGGTTTGGTAAGAGTTGTCTTCCTTCACGCGTGGGCGTGTGTCGTAGCGACATGTAGCATAAATAGAAGTCCACAGCGTTTGGCGGGAAAGTATTCCCGGACTCATCTTTTTCCCGCCAATGAATAATGGGATGTAGATCCCGCATCCTGGAGCTGTTTTTCGTTTTCTCTAGCGCAGGTACATTTTTCAGAGGGGCGTCGAGTACGGCAATGACGGCTAGTCGAGTAAAGGTGAAACAAGGGTTTGGTAAGAGTTGTTTCTCTGGAAATAATTATGTTTTCTCTAGGGCAAGTACATGTGCAACTATTGTGAAGCACCAATAGGAGCACGGTATTGTGTTTCTCTTTTGATTTATCTGGGAGAATTTCGTTTTCTCTAGCGCAGGTACATGTTATAAGGGATGTCGATTACGGCGATGACGGCTAGTCGAGTACGGGTTCCGCACCGGGAGGAATTCAGGTCTGTGTTTCTTTTCCGCTCTATCTATTGCAGGTACAAGTTCAAATGAAAGGAAAGTACAGCGTTGAAGGCTAGTCGAGTACATGTTTCGCACCAAGTGGAGTACATGATTTTGTCTCTTTCCGTTTGCTCTAGGGCAGGTACAAGTGTAAAACGTGTCGAATACAGCGGTGACGTCTAGTCGAGTACAGTCTAGGAATGAAGAGGAGTACAGGATTGTGTCTCTCTCTTTTTTCTCTAGCGTAGTTACAGGAATAAATGGACGACCAAGATGGGCAGTCCAATGAGATAGATTTTGTGAATGATCGTATATTAGGAAATGCTACTACTATAATAACTGTATAGTGTTGTAACTACGGTGTTATTTTATTTCAAAAATAAATAACGCACATTTTGTTTAATTAACTAAATCATGGTTGATAAAATCTGTCTCTTATTCGGGACCCACGTGTCAGCATTACTCTGTGCCGTTTCGTCCCCTCCGTCTTTCCGCCCACCGTCTTCCTCCCCTACCCGCAAAACTTCCCAGTTTTGAAAGCAGACTAGAATTGGGGAAAACCGCAAGAGCGTCGCCGGAGAAGCCGCCGCGCCGAGGAAGAGGGTCCTTTGCCTCCCATAACTGTTGCGCACGGTATCAGCCGATTCGCCCGTACCTACTCTGCTGCTTTGCTCCGTTCGCGCCGGCCCTTATCGTGCTGGAATTGTTTTGTCGGTCCCGCCGCTGCTGATCTAGGGTTTCACAGTCGCCGCCTGAGTCCAAGGTCTTCTGCACCTGCAACGAGATGTCGTCATTTTCGCGATCATCCCCGCCGTTAAATCCTGGTACACTGCTCCGTTGTCTAATTTTAAGAAACCCTAGGGCGTAATAGCTTTTGGACTGTTGAATATTCCCAATCTGCTTTAGGGTTTCCTTTGTTCTACGGTGCTTCAGATTCGCTTGATCGGCAATTTGATTTTGGCTGTATGTTGTGTTCTGGTTTGTTAATACTTGAGGCCCGCCTTGATTTGTACTTCAGCCTCGTTTGTTTCTGTACTTGTACTTATCCCCATGTTCAAACTTTAGTCCTGGGACAAAACAGTCCGGTAGTAGTTAATTTGTTCTTGTTCATTCTTCTGTTGTTGTGTTTTCATTTATTTTTGCAGTGCAGCGGATTGATTGCGTTTGTGCCTGTACTCGTCAACTATTTAGAATTAATAGTTAAAGCTACTTTAGTCAGTATTTGCTTGTAATCTGTTTCTGAAAATCATTGGTTTCTTCTTGCTGTTGTGTATATATGCTTTGATGCAGGAACCTAACACAGTTTTTTGTGGATATTTTATTTTTGTTACGCAGATAATTTCTCAAGATCTCCAACAAGCAGGACCATTGGTGATACACTGTTTCTTTTAAGCACACAAGAGGCAGACACGGAATACCCACTCGCAGAGAGTCTTCCAGTTGAAGATAGAGCTGATCCTGCAGATATTCCAGTTCTGAACCCGAGAAGGAAGGAAAAAACTTTTACTTCTGTTTTCTCAAGAAGGCCGAAAAGGAAGGCTGGAAACGACGACAAGATGCATAATTCCAACACCAATTGTAGAGATGATGAAGTAGCTGCTCGTCCTGTTGAAAATGCAAAGGAGTGTGCCACTTCACTGACTGCTGCTGATATTAAGAAGGGTAGTCAGGTGCCCAAGCCGTTTAGGACAGATAACAGAGACATAACAGTTGCTTGTGAGAAGAAGGAAATTGGGCATAAGAAGAAGGGAATTAAAAGAGCCAAGCATGCTAGAGAATCTGTAGTTCTGCATACAGAGGGGAAGGTAGATGAAGGAACAAATGACGGAGCTAATCCGGCATCTTCATCCCAGGTTGTATTATACGATCCCCGTGTTGAAAGGTGTGAAGTAGACACTTCAATGAAGGGAACGGTTGAAAAAAGGACCAAAAGGTCCTTACCAAGCAAAGACAGTGGAAAGAAAGTTTTGCCTGCAAAAAGGATAAAGGTAAACAAGGATCTTTTGCCTAGCGAAGACAGTGAAGATCCTTCGGACAAGGACCATGTTATGAGTCAGATGTCAATCCAAACAATTATTGATGCTGCAAAACAACTGGCGAGGATCCCTAATCTTATAGAGAGTGTTAGAGATGCAGGGTTTGGTCCTTTCATAGACACTAAAATAAAGGGATCAGTCAACCGTAAGTGCATTTCTTTCATTCTAAAGAAGATAGATATTCCTACAATGACGGTGACATTCTCTGAAGAGAAGAAGATAGAAATAAATCGCTACGCTATCCACCATATATATGGCATACCAAATGGAAATGTGTCAGCTCCAAGGCCGAATGAAACCAGAGAAGTCCTGGCAGAACTCAGGCAAGAACTTGGGTTCAAATCAGGTGAAAATATCAATGCAAGGAAACTTCTTGTTAAGCTAAAATCTATGCTCGATGAGCATTTTAGTCCTAACAATCCAGTGGAAATCAATACAGACCTTGCACTGAAGATCTTCTATCTCATATTGTTTAATAAAGGTTTATGCGTTGGAATTGGATCACGCATAACTGCAAAAGAAGCAAGCATGGTTAAAGGACTTGATTATGGCAAAATGAAAGATATGGATTTCTGTCAGCTAGTGGTGGATGAGCTGCAGATTTCAGCGACTCACTGGCAGAGTTACAAGGTGTTAGCAAATAAGCACTTGGAAGGATTAGCTGTAGCACCGCTAATAATGTACCTGGATTCTCTTATTTACAAAGACTTAGCTCATATGGGAAAGGAGACACCTCGGGTGTTGGTTCTTGATGAACAAAAATTAACTGCAATTTCAAGAGCTGACAGGGACATGGCAGCGCAAAAAGGGAGCGAAGACTGGGCTTTTGGAAAAATAATTGTAAGCATGCTCTTGAAACAAACATTTTTCATATTTTGTTTCTTAGTTTTTTTCGATCTATCTATTTGCCATTGTAATGTAAGTTTAATCTTTTTATCAGACTTGGAAGGCACAAGATGATAGAGTTTACAGGACAATATCAGAAGAAAAAGCAGAGGAAACAATGGCAAAGAGACACAGATCCATTTGCTTTCCTGTTGCAGGAAGTTCATTTCACGGTGGCGATGACATGCCTGCGCGAACCGCACCTGAGCAACAAGGAGCCCTGATGATAGCAAACAGCTATACTGTCCAGAGCGATACGATTAACAGCATCAAGAACCTGATGCAACAGGCTTTAAATTTTACAGGCAGTCTGCAGACTACATCGCAGTTGCTAGATAGAGATATACCCGGGGATAATGATGACAGAAAGATTGAAAACCTCAAGGTCCAAACAGCCAACCTCTTATCGATGTTTGATTTGTTTGGAGATGAGCAGAGATATTTTCTTGACAGACACCGTACAGATGGACGTGTCAGTGAAACCAACAAATTGACATCAATTCCTGATGCGAATAAGACACATCAAACCGTGGAGGTTGATGCAGGGAAGGTAATCCTTTAATACACTCGCACATTTTTGTATAGCTTTGTATAGGCTAATTGGCAAAAGCATAAGCATGTGTGGAATTCAGTATTTGTACTCATTATTCATTGCTAACTGTACTCCATGTGTTGTCAGGCGACTTGCAAACAAAAGAAGAATAAGAAAAAACGTAAACTCTCGAGTAAAACAGGCAGCATTGGAGACAAGCTGCTAGAAGAAACCCATCTTGACCCCATGGAGCATCAGGCTGGTTTTCTCCCAGATATCTCCGAGAACATCCAAGAATCCAATAAGGATCTAGCCATCCAAATGTCCTGTGAAAAGGTACTAACTACAAAATAACCAATTCAGTGTTAATTTTTAAATTGCCCAAAACAGGGTGCTGCAGCTCACATGCCAGAGATTGTAACAAGTGTTGCTACAATCACTGAAATGAGTACCGATAAGCTAGCGGAATCACTTGATCCAAAAGTGAACCATAATTTTTTAATCATTACACTATGAAATAAATTATTATACAACTCATTAATTTTGGCCAACCACTCATTAACAGGATCAAGAGAAAACATGTACAAGCCAAACCACGATTGAAGAAGTTCATAACCCATCGGATAACATGCAGGAAGGAATCCAGGTACACTATTATATGTTTTTATATATCACTGTGTTTGTGCAATATGGAGACACAATTGCAATACATGTACACGGCAGCTTTGTAATAAATTATGGATATATATAATTTTCTGTATAACCTTAACGTGAAGTTTAATATCATCGGTGCAACCGAGTCTAGTTGGAGAAAAAATATAAATATAAGCATCCGCACATCCATGTGTTAACTGTATTAATAAATGTGCTTCATGTATTAACTTTATTTTGCCATCTCTATTATACGTAACTTCAGGCGACTGACGAACAACAAGCATGCATCGGAGAACAGCAGCTTAGAGAACCCCCTCTTGCTCCAGAGCAAACTATTGGACTTCTTCTACGTACAGAAGAATCCATCAAGGAACCAGCCACTGAAACGTCTGGTAAAGAGGTACTAATTTATATATTTTCAAATTTAGCACTATTTTGTTTCTCAGATATAAATGTTTCTAAATTCTTGTACAGGATGCGGGAACTTCGAATGCTAATGCCGAAGCTGATGCGCCATACGTTGAAACAAGTGCTGCTACTGTTAGTCAGAAAAGTGCTGATATGATAGCGGAGTCATCTGATCGAAACGTAAACCATCAAACATTTTATCATTCTAGTTAGATAACTTATTATATAACTCATTAACTATGGCCAACAGAATTCCATTGAAAAGCAGGATCAAAACATAAAATCTGCAAGTGCAACCAATAGTGAAGAAGTTCATAACCCAGGGGATTACATGGAAGGAGAGCAGGCGGAACATGATCTTGTGCCTGACGTAGCACATGCAGACCAGTGCACTTCAGACAACTTGTTGGAAGATTGCGTGGAGGGCTCAAAAGCACGAATAGAAGATGAAAACTCAGCCGCAGAGGAGCTATGCAATAAGGTTGTTGAGAATACACGCGCAGACGATGATGTGCAAGTTACCCAACAAATGGGTCTTGCGTGCACAGGCAAGTTCATGGATGGGACCTTTTTTTTTTTTTTTTTGTGCTATTTGTTAATTTACATAATACAGTTTCTTTTTATTTTCTTTCAGGCAATTATGACCAGCTCAAAATATCTCCACCAACGACTGAACAAATTGACGAAGAAGCCACAGGAGCTTTCTTATCGGTAACTTGTCGCAATGTAATACAAGTCCATCGATCTACCAAAGTTGTATGGAATTTGATGTTAGTGCATCTCCTAATGCTGCCAACCAGGATTCTAAAACCTCGACGGGCTCAGATGGCGATGGCTGTGACGTATCTGTAGTTGCAACCACTGTGGGGGAGCCCTCAACGGCTATAGCACCTGAGGATGGGCAAACGCTTGAGGATGGCCAGCACATAGGCAAGTACAGAAAATACATTCTTACCTTTTTTCCAAACTGTACACTGAAATGTCCACCAATTCATGTTTCCACAGTACAAGAAACTACTCAATCTGTGCCAAGCGAACTTATGTCTGAGGAGTCAGGAGATGCAAAACCTAAGGAAATCGTGGAGGGTTCATGTGCTACTGCTGACCAGAATGCAGATGATGCTCTTATCAAAGGTGCACACCCAATCATGGAATAAATATTTTAAAAGTAGTATATTGGTCTCTCCATATGATGCACAACCAAAATTGATTACATTCATGCCAGCTCATGTATTTTACCTTTTTTTTTTTGAAAGATGTCTGCGATGAAGGTAACAGAATGGAAGAGAACGAGTCAGCCAAAACTGGTGGTAACACAGCTGATGGGGGAGAGGAAACCAACGTCGTGTCATGTAACCGCGATGAACATGAGCAGGTGATTTTCCTATCTTTTTAATTGTATAAGAGACATACAGCAAGACACCATTATGTTGTATTGTTCATTGTGTCATCCAGCAAATTATCAAGGAGACGTTTGAGGAGTCAGGAGATGCAAAACCTAAGGAAATCATAGAGGGTCCATGTGCTACTGCTGATCAGAATGGAGATGATGCTCTTATCAAAGGTGCACACCCAATCATGGAATAAATACTTTAAAAGTAGTATATTGGTCTCTCCATGTGATGCACACCCAGATTTGATTACATTCATGCCAGCTCATGTATTTTTTTTTTTTTTTGTCTCCGATGAAGGTAACAGAATGGAAGAGAACGAGTCAGCCAAAACTGGTGGTAACACAGCTGATGGGGAAGAGGAAACCAACGTCGTGTCAGGTCACCGCGATGAACAAGAGCAGGTGATTTTCCTATCTTTTTAATTGTATAAGAGACATACAGCAAGACACCATTATGTTGTATTGTTCATTGTGTCATCCAGCAAGTTATCAAGGAGACGTTGTGGGTGCAATCTGAAGCGAATGAAAACAGCAACATTGCACCAGAAGAGACATCAGATCCAACCATGACCATTCAGGACGAATTGAAAATCATCCTGGATAATTACACGAGTGAAGGCAAGAGTCGAAAAACCCCTGTTGCATATTTAAAATTTTGCAAAGTTCGTAATCTATTTTTCCCATAAACTAAACATATGTTAGAATAACTGGTGTTCGTAATCTATCATATGTGTGAAAAAAAAGTATGATCATTCGCTGCAGTTGTTGACAAAACTCTTGAAGATGGGTATGATACCATTACTGATTTTGTCTATCAAGAAGTATGCAAGTACAGTACCAGATCATGTATCACTGAGAATCAGGATCCATCCAGCAGGGAACGCATGGAAAAATTTAGGTATCGTGTTTTGGCATATGTAAGTACCGTCAATGTAAAAACACTGCCTGACAAATAAATTATTAAATTTTTGCAGGAATCAGAAGTTTATTGGACATGGTGAGATGGATGTTACAGTTGGTGATGTTGCTGACTCATTTGAAGATGGTGCTCCTATTAAAACTAGTATCATGACAATCATGGTAGATCTAGCGCGGGATATTTTTGTAAGCCCTGAAACCAAACGTCTAATAGTGCCATTCATGGCAGTGGTAAGAAAAATTATTATTATTATTATTTTTCTTCATGCATGTTTTTGTGCGGAAATTTGAGGCGGCGCTAACATAAAAATATAACACCCACACAGTTAAGGTGCAACAGGATTAATAGGAACAATGATGGCAAAATGAATACGAGGAAATTGGTAAATCTCGTCAAGGCAATTAATCCGGTTGAAGATTGTTTCCAGTTGGACAAATACGATATTGTAAGTTTCAGTGTGGTGTCCATAATTATCTTAAAAGAAAAAGAGTGCCTCAAACAAATAGTTGGATTGCATTTTTTGTTCATGCAGATAAAAATTCCATGTTTCCAAAAAGGAGATGAAGAGTGTCCTGTGGGTCACTATTTCGTCATGTCCGTGAATTTAAAGAAGAAGCGGTTTGAACTTCTGGACTCACTTGGAGGGACAGGAGCTGAACAGCACTTTGTTAACACTGCTGACGTGTTCAAGGAAATTTGGAAGGAAGCGTACAAACAAAGCAACGGAAAGCTGTCACCTGAAAACCTCGACGAATTTTCGTACCAGAGGCCTAAAGTTATTCCACTTCAGGGAGAAACGTAAGAATTGTTGGACATTTATTAAATAAGAATTGCTGAACCTTTATTTATATATAAAGACATGCTAATGATTTCCATGGTGATCAACGCAGGTTAAACTGTGGAGTCTACATGGTGATTTTCCTCATGTTCTGGAGTGGAAAGTCTCTGATGTTCATTCGACCGGACGATGTATTGTACATCAGAAAAAGATTATTATACATGATCCTTATGTGGGAAAGTTTGGATGTTAATTTTGGTCTGATTGAAACAATCGACAAAGGTAGTTAGTACTGCGCATTTCTTAATAAAGATTTACTGCGCATATAGAAATTTCACGACATATTTATATTCTTGTTTTTTTGTTTGTTGTAGGTAAGCTTAAAAAAATCGTTTCGGGAGAGTTCAAAATAATCAGGAAGATAACAACTGTGAGGCCAAACATGGTTGTTATCGTGGACCTACCTGATGTCAATATACCAGAACCTAGGGAGATCGATGATGGAAAAGAAAACTATCCTGAAGAACAAGAATATATACTCATCGGTAGCCAGGAAGACTACAGCATGGAATGCTTGAAGGAAAGACGCAGAGCGGAAGAAACAACAGAGGACGGCAAAGAAGACAAAGAAACAACAAAGAGCGGCGAAGAGGACAAGAATCAGAAGCAACAGAAATCTGTTGTCGCCATAAACTTTGAAGACAACAGCACTGAATACTTGAGGAATAGAGAAGCAAGAGTTGACGATCCCTCAAGATTGCAGCAAGTTTTGTTTACTCCAATAAACAGAACCTCTTCTTCACCGCCTGGTTATAAAATTGATAAAGATAAGTACTGTAGCCTCACGAGGTCACAAAGTCTTGAGACTCAACCGAAGGTTTTAAATTCCAGTTACGTAGAGGTTGAGCATAGAACTAATTTAGACAAACTGAAGAGGGACATTGTTACTCCGTCCAACGTCACGACAACAAAGAGACCGAGAGCTACTGCAAAAAGGTTATGCGAGCCTGTGCCAGATCATAGACCAAGGAAGTTCAAGTACCAGAAACAAGCAAACTCCTTATATGACATCGTACTGAAAAGAAAGAAATATGATGAGTAAGTATTTCATCTTGCACTGCATAATGTTCATCTCTTCAACTTGTTGTTTTTTAACCTCTGGATTATCATGCAGGACTGAGGTATTCAATGCACCAATTATGCACAGTGTTGTTGATGGCCTTGATTGCTCTTACACGGGCGCTGAAATTAAAAAACAATTTGGTGTTAATCAGTTACTGGATGGTACTTCCATGGACTACATCATTGACGAGATGAGGAGTACGTCCGATTTGTACGCTACTGGAGAACGAGTCTTGTTAAGCCAAGGATTTATCATGGTACGCATTGCAGTCAATATTGTATGCTGCACTATACCAATTATTATATTGTGCACTAACTACTGATATAATCCATGTTTGATATGTATGATGCAGCATGTTCTCGGGGTGACTGTTTGGTCTCAGACACAAGAGCAAGTCGAAGAATCCGTTCAAAAAATGAATGATTCAACTACCTACACAGAAGATTTTAACCTGGATATTGCAATGGAAAATTTCTATAGCTATGTTGACAGATCAAAGTGCCTCCTCAATGCAAAACTTGTAAGCTCCCTGCCTCTATAGGTGCAACATCATTACAGCGTACATATCTACTATTTCCATCTTGTTCTTATATGTCCAATCTCCAAACAGATAATGATGACGTACTTCAAAAGTTCTCACCATATTTTGTATGTGATGAACAAATATACACAAAAGTTCGAAATATTGGACTCTAGAAACTATGGTGCGAAAAAAGGTGATGTCCAACTTTATACAAGGAGCAGATTCCACACGGAATGCGGGAAAATAGTAAGTAGAGAAAAATTCCAGATGCATGCTTTTCAAATAATACTATTTGTTGTTGTCAACCATTATTTTACAATCATTTATTCCCTTATTCCTACAGATGGCAAGGATGGAACTTTTACTCAGGCGTGTTTACGGTAACGACAAATACAGTAAAAGTAATCAACCAAAGAGCTGGGTTGCCTGTGCAAAAAAGCCAAGATATATCCCATGCCCACACCAAGGAATAAACCAGTGTGCATTTTATGTTCTGAAGGGTGCGTACCTATATGATGGGATTCGTCTATTGGATGAAAATGACGGATATGAGCCAATTGTAAAGGATCATGTAAGTGTTACTGAAATACACATTTTTTAATAAGATGCAGTGTCTGTAGGATATGCTGTAATTGTAACTACTGTCGTCTCCATTCATTGCAGCCCAAGATAAACTCCATCAAAGGTGAGTATCTGTACGCTTTAATATTCACCCTGCGCAACAAGGTGATTTTGCCACATGGAATCCAAGAGTTACAACCAACTACCCCACTTTACGGATGATGCTGTCATAGTAAGCATGTTCACATGTTCAGCAATGAATTTTAACAAGACAATGACTTGTCTCATTTATTTATTAATTACTTTCATCTACTGTCTTTTTGTAGCACATTCCCTATGGTGAATGGTGGACAGTGCACGTACATCAGCTGTGCTTGCGTAAATTTAGTACTAGTACATGTGAAACATCTTGGTTAATACAACCGCACCGTGAACCGTCAGATAGTAAACTTCACTACATTGTGATTTATTAGTACTTGTGAATATGCTGGAGGTGTACTTTTGTGTCAGTACTTGTTAATCCCATAGAAGCAGTCATATACTCTTCCTGGTGCAGCATTCCCAACTGTACTCCTCTTGCTAACGATGTTGTACCTTCATGCACCTGTACTTTCCTGCAGAATCCAAAATTTGCAAATATTTATTTAGAGAAACAGTAATGTACTCCTCTTGCTGCCTAAGATGTACTAGTGCGCCTTCCACCGCTGTACTCGAAACAGCCGGCACCTGTCTCTTCACAGAGAACAACAAAAATGGAGAAAACATAGGGAAACACTACTGTACCCCTCTTCCTATCGAAGCTGTACTCGTGCACCCATCACCGCTGTACTCGATACACCTTACACCTGTACCTTCTTGCAGAACCCGATATTTGCAGACAAACATAGTGAAAGAGTAATGTACTCCTCTTGCTGCCCAAGATGTACTCGTGCGCCTTCAACCGATGTACTCGAAACAGCCGGCACCTGTCTCTTCACAGAGAATAAAAATCATGCAGAACACATGGAAACAGGCCTGTACTTCTCTTGCTAACGGAACTGTACTCGTGTACCCATCACCGCTGTACTCGACAGACCTTGCACCTGTACCTTCTTGCAGAACCCGATATTTGCAGACAAATAGAGTGAAACAGTAATGTACTCCTCTTGCTGCCTAAGATGTACTCGTGCGCCTTCCACCGCTGTACTCGATACAGCCGGCACCTGTCTCTTCACAGAGAATAAAAATCATGCAGAAAACATAGGGAAACACTACTGTACCCCTCTTGCTGACGAACCTGTACTCGTGCATCCATGACCGCTGTACTCAACAGACCTTACACCTGTGCCTACATGTAGAATCCACAATTTGCAAAAAAATTATAGAGAAACAGTCATGTATTCTTCTTGCTGCCTAAGATGTACGTGCGCCTTCAACCGCTGTACTCGACCCTGCTGGCGCATGTCCCTTCCCAAAGAACAAACAACGAGCAGAAAACACATGGAAACACGCCTGTACTTCTCTTGCTAACGAAGCTGTACTCGTGCACCCATCACCGCTGTACTCGACACACCTTACACCTGTACCTTCTTGCAGAACCCGATATTTGCAGACAAATATAGTGAAACAGTTATGTATTCCTCTTGCTTCCTAAGATGTACTCGTGCGCCCTTCACCGCTGTACTCGTGTGCCCTCCACCACTGTACTTCTGCACCCGTAAAAGCTGTACTCGACACACCTTACACCTGTACTTTCTTGAATAACCTAAAATTTGCGGACAAATATAGAAAGAAAGTCATGTACTCCTCTTGCTGCCTAAGCTGTACTTGTGGACCCTTCACCGCTGTAATCGACCCTGCTGGCACATGTCCATTCGCAAGGAACAAAAAACTTGCAGAAAACTTGGAGAAACACTCGTGTACTCTACTTGGTGAAATCTGTACTTTTTCAACTCTCTCCGCTGTACTCGAGCCAAGCTGGCACCTGTACATTCCCAGATAACTCAAATCTTGCAGAAAACATATAGAAAAAACTCCTGTACTCCTCTTTGTGCCATTGCTGAACTCGATACATCTGACACCTGTCCCTCCCCAGTGAACTAAAAAACATGCTGGCAAAAAGTACTGCGACAGTGGCAGGGTTTCAATTGAATATATTCTTTTGTCAGTTTTTCGAGTGAATATATTCTGCACAGAATGACACGTCAGTGGCAGCATAAAAAGCATATAAAGCATATAAAGCATGCAGCGACAAGCAACTAAGTGACAATTCTCTGACACTCAGTGACAGTTTGTGGCAATGCTAATATAAAATGCAGTCACTCTGATTACACCATCTTACTGTGTTACTTATTTATTTATCCTATGTTTTGGGTG
The DNA here is from genome assembly GCA_030979885.1 of Lolium multiflorum. Taxonomy (NCBI): domain Eukaryota; kingdom Viridiplantae; phylum Streptophyta; class Magnoliopsida; order Poales; family Poaceae; genus Lolium; species Lolium multiflorum. The sequence continues at coordinate 12,704 of JAUUTY010001183.1, forward strand.
CTTGTTGAAATTATGTAATTAACCAACGTTCTATGACAGCACTTCTGAAACATTTATTTAGTTCCTGTGCAATCCTGGAATCTTTCTCTATCTTCCTCGGCTTATAGTAGTTGCTTTGCGTTGATGATTACGGCTTGGGTCCTCTGCCCTGTCAGTGTTTCGAGTGAATATATTCTGCAAAGAATGACAAGACAAATGCAGCATAGAAACCATAAAAAGCATGCAGCGACAAGCAATCGAGTGACAATTCTCTGACTGAGTGACAATGCAATTAAAAAATGGACTGATTCTGATTCCACTGATTCCACTGATTTCTTGTAGTGACTTCTACTTTTTTCATATAAATAGTAGCTACTGCATTGTTGGTTTGCAGATAGAAGCCATGCAGTATTCTCGGAGATCCACTGGTTCCAGGACACAAGAACCTGCTCCTGCCAATCTCCTAGTTTACCACAGGAGAAGTGCAAGAGAGAGGGAGTTGGCAGATGAGAGGAATAGAGCATTCCTGGAGCAGGAAGCTGTGGATGGTTTGGAGCAGCTAGGTGAGTGTCTTGTTAGAACAGCTATCATGGCACTCCCTTCTCCAAATGCTCCACCTAACATTAGAAGGGCTTGTAGACCTGGCATGCCATCGATGGCTGAGTTGCCAAGAAGAGTCGATGGATTGCATCCTATGGAGGCGAGAAATCGGCATATTTGTGCAGGGGAGTACCCTCCGCTGGAACACTTGGAAAGGGCTCTTGAAGGACAGTACCTTCATGCATTGGTACCTCCTGAGACGGAGAAAGAAGTAACTGCTTCAATTGTTCTGTGCAAGGTCAAAAGGGCCATGAAGAGATGGTTGACTAGGGTGAGAAATAAATTAAGGAAGCAATAGCGTTTTGTGTCTATGCAGCCATGTAGTGTATGTGTTTCTCTGCAACCATATAGTGGGTGTACGTGTGCCACTATGTATTATCGTGCAAGGTACAATAAAACGTGTCGTTCTTAATTACCAGCACTTGCCACATACATAGAAATGCATATGCAATTAGTTAATTGCATTACTTACACGATTTTACACTAGGGATAATACAAACAAGTACGGCGTAGTCTGATTCCTAAGTACAAAAAAACATAGTACGCACGTACTGAAATATTTTTGTATCAATACTTATTAATACCAGAAAAAGCATTCATGTATTCCTCTTGCTCCCTAAGCTGTACTCGTGCAACATTCCCAATTGTACTCAACCCCTGCTGGCATCTGTCTCTTCACATAGAACAAAAAACATGCAGAAAAACATATGCAAACACTACTGTACTCCTCTTGCTATCGAAGCTCTACTCGTGCACCCATCACCGCTGTACTCGACGCACCTTACACCTGTACTTTCTTGCAGACAGATATAATGAAACTCGTGCAACATTCCCAACTGTACTCGACCCCTGCTGGCACCCCTCTCTTCCCAATGGACAAAACACATGCAGAAAACATAGGAAAACACTATTGTACTCCTCTTGCTATCGATGCTGTGCTCATGCACCCATCACCGCTGTACTCTGCACATCTTAAACCTGCACCTTCTTGCAGAACCCAATATTTCCAGACAAATATAGTGAAACAGTTCTGTATTCCTCTTGCTGCCTAAGCTGTACTCGTGCCCCCTTCACTGCTGTACTCGGTCCTGCTGGCACACGTCCCTTCCCAGAAAACAAACAACGTGCAGAAAACACAGGGGAAAATCCCTGTGCCCCTCTTGCTAACATCACCGCTGTATTGTACAAACATTACACCTGTACCTTCACAATATTTGCACACAAAAACAGAGAAGCTGTACTGGTGCACCCTTCACTACTGTACTTCTTTTGCTTCCTAAGCTGTACTCGTACCTCCTCCACTTATGTTCTCGGTCCCTTCCCTGAAAACAAATATTTATTATTTTTTATAAAATGAAAGTAATGCCTCCGCCGGACAAGTGCCAAACTGACTTAGGCACGATACAGACTACGCAAGAAGATGAACCGCCTTGCGGTTAGTCGAGTAGTGGAACCGCTTTGCGGTTAGAGGAATTGAATCGTATACATCTGTAATCTAGCGCTCTACATTCCTCTTTAAATAACCACCACCATCGCCACTAACTCCCACTTTCTCCCCTATTTTGCTTTCCAATTCCAAGGATTGATCGCCGCGGCTTACACTGCTCATCGGTAGCGATGGAGCAAGGTGACAGCAGCAACTCGAACACGCACGCGCATGTTCTTGCTTCTGGTCCGCTGGCAAACATCACTTCGCGATCAGATATTCTTACCACCGCTCGCATTGCATATGGTATACCTGAAATGCGCAATGCAATCCATGAAGACCGGAGCCTCCCGTTCGGGTCGCCGTGCATTTTGCACAGTCCACGGCCACAGGAGTATTCTGCTGATCGCAATTCGCAAGTATGTAGTTTCATTACTAGTTTGTTGTTTATGTTAGATTTTCAACTACTGTGAGATTTGTGATGCAAAATTCCTATATAGGGAATTGAGGCTACCCTGACGCCATTAGACTCTGCTGCGGTACCAGCATTCGTTCCATGTAGGGTGATCGGCCGTAATAATAAACACTGGGTTGGTGCGAATGGGGACTGGGTTGCATTTGTTCAGGATCAGGCACAATGGACCTTGCTGAACGTCTACACAAAGGCGGAGATAACACTTCCTTCGATTCGCAATGTTGGGATCCATCCGGATGACCATTTCAGGTATTGCTGGACAAGTCACTATTTCACCATATTTTGATTCATTTAAGCCAACAGTTCTTATATAATACCAATCAGGTATCACTGGGAGATGGCTAGTCTCGTGTTACTAAAGATTCAGATTACTGGTGAACCATTCTTGTTTGAAGGCAGATGGCACTACTGTGCTATAGCGGTGTTTGACAAGACAATAGCAATCATGATGGGTGGAACGGACACTGACTGGAGGATCCTTAGAAATGACTTCCTTCGTCCGTCACTTTATGCTGATGCCATCTATGACGAAGGTAGGATCTATGCTGTTACGGAACCCCGTGGGGATGTACTTGTGTGGCAGCCGATGGAATATGGTAAGTTCGCATTCTATTTAATTTACAACAATATTGCACTTTTGATGTTAATTATGCCATCAAATACAGTTCACTGTTTCATAGACCAATTATAAGGCAGACTGCAATGAAAAAATCTTTCAATAAGAAATAATTTGTTCAAAATCCCCTACATTTTTTACTTTCTTCATAATTCACTTGTTTACTTAAATAACTGTCATGTTGAATATAATATAGGTATGTTCAATTTTCTCTATCCCCATTTTGATGTACTTTGCGTATATAATTTATTTTTCATGATTTTTTTTCTTAAAACAAAAATAAAAGGTGCAAGATCAGGTCCCCGTGTAATCTCGCCGCCCTTGAACGTTAATGCTGGTGACCATGATTACAGAGTCTGGTTCCTAGCGTCTGGTCTTGGTGGCAACATTATATTGGTTTGTATCCATGGTCAAGGCCAGTCTGTTGGTATTCCAACCAATTACAAGGGCAAGGATGTGTGGAATTGTCCTTCCCGGCATTGTGAAGTATATGCAAGGAATGGGCAGGTTACCGATCCTGTTGATACAGACTGGGTAAGGCTGGGAGATCTACAGGGCAGCTCTTTGTTCCTCGGCGTAAACTACCCATTCTTGCTAGATGCCCCAGAGCCAGAAGCTCACAACGCTGGCAACACATTCCCGTTGTTCAAGCCGGACAGTATTTTTGCTGCACCCAACTACGTCAACCATATACTACGGTTCCCAGATTGGTGCCGCATACCAGTTGATGGTGGGGATTCTGTAGGCTCGAGTTTTGTTTGGCGTGACCTCAACTGGGGTGAGTTTCACGAGGTACCGATGTGGTTTGTGCCAACCCTGCCATGGCCAGATATGTGAAACTTAGGTGTAGGATGTGATTTTTATGCTTGTGTGCTATGCTTTCTAACTCAATTTGTGGAACCTTGAATCTATGTATTGTATTTAAATATGTAAATTTAACATTCCCTTGAGCATCGCTGATGTATGTATTTTGTTCTTTATGTTAGATTTTTCAACTATTGTTAAGGAAAACCAACAAAGAAAACCTGGTACTATTATTCGTGCCGCATCTGTACTCGTCTCAGTAGAACCACCGTACTCGGCTTTATCATCAACTGTACCTACCCCAAAAAAGCGAAATTACGAACGAAGACCAACATATATAATCTTGTACTCCTTTTCGTGCCGCAAATTTACTCCTCTTATTATAACCGTCGTACTCGACGTTCCTAACAACTATACATACCCCAGATAATCGGATATATGAAGGAAAACCAAACTAACTAACCTGGTACTTGTCTCCAAGATGCACTTGTACTAGTCTCGGTTTCACAACTGTACTCTAGAATACTAACAACTGTAACTACTGTAAATAAAAATTGAACGAAATCTAGCAGAAATAGAAGGACCTGCGTATCTGATCTCCCTGAACATCCTGCCATGTCTGTACACGTCTGGAAGTAGAAGGACCTGCGTGTACACATATATCTGATCGAAGCCACAAGCTACGTTTTCTATATATATGCATCTGGCAGCAGCTTATTACCTCTATTGCACAATTTTCCTATGATGAACTAGCAACTCCTTGTCTGTACAATTTTCAGCAACCATGCCGTATAAACACTTTTGGAAAGAGGATGACCTGTAGCTTATTAAGGTATTGCATAGGCAACTATCGTGAAAAAGAAATAACAACCCAAAATGTTCGCTGAAAAATAAAGATGACACACATACAGATTGCTTAACATAAGACATGGTTCACGTGATCACGTCACAGACACATCGATGTCGAAGTTTACGTACAATGTTCATGCGCAACAAATGCTAAAACCATGTCCCAACATGGATAAAGTAATCAAAAGCTTAATACAAACAAGACAATGCACTCAAACTTCAAATGACATCAACAGAGATAACAACACCCTGCCTGCGTGTGATGATATCACCATAAGGATGGAAGAGAAACATCACCACTTGACCAGCCACTAGTCCCTTCTTTGTAGCAAAATCTTCCCATGCGTCAGGACTTATTATCATCCTACCATCAGTGGAAGGATAGAACTGTCCAACAACATCTGGTGAGTTATCTACTGATAAAACTACAGCACCTGAAGGTTCTAGCTGAAGACCTTGGACAACAATGGTTGGAATTTTCTGCACAGTACAACATAAAAGAAACAAACTAAATATATAAACAAATATATTCATGTGATGATTTGGACTTGGAAAAACATTTAAAAAATAGAGACACATATTACATACTTACCATCAGGGATCTGTTGATATTTGTGGCAGTGAGTTTGTGGATAAACAATGGTCCCAACCCAGTGCCTCTCCTATTGATAACTGCTCTCCAACTAACCAAGATGTTTGTAGACCAATCAAGTGGCCTTGTCATAACAACAACACTGTGTCTACCATACACTGATAACAAAAAAGCAAAACGAAGAAAGTCCGAATAAGCTAATGTTTGTTTAAGGTGGAGACATATTGCATCATAAGTAAAACATATGAAAAAATAAAAATCATATAACCTTCATCTGGTTCTTCATCACTTGATTCACTGTAAGAACCACTCGAAGTATAAGACTGGACATTAATGATCTGGGACGTTGTTGATGATTTGCAAGGTCCTACTTTAATTGGTCTATCGGAGTTGTTGGTCATTTCAAACATAATGAAATCACCAGGACGAGAACCGGAATTGCATAGAAATTCCTTCCACCCCCAACCATAAAAACTAGTTACCGACTCATTCTCCACGACATTGAAAGTGTAATTGTTGCCTACATAATCAGAGACACGGACTTCACTACTGCCTGCACATATCATGTTTATCTTGTTCCTAACATAGCATGGGACATTCTACAAGAAAGGGAAACATGCAAAATCAAACATAATGTAAAAATATAAATAATACGTTGGTGCATAAATAAATATAGTAAAAAAATGTACCAGCAAATCTTCAGACTTAACCAACAGCTCTGATATGAAAAAAGAACAATCCCTTGTTTTGGACCTGCATGGTCCATCTGGATTACCACAAACATTGCAGACCATACTGAAGAAAATCCTGCACACATGGAAAAGGAGATCCGTAAGTAAAGTTTCTTAGTCACAAAAAAAGCATAAAATAGATGATCTCAAAGAGATTACATGTAATAGATATAGAAAGTATTAATTGTTAATTGTAGATCTGATCTATTACGTTTAAATCTTCAAATATGATTTGTTTTTAAAAGTTGTAGTCCATGGTACTTACCAGTTTTAGGATAAACATAGCAAAGAAAACGAAGAGACAAAAAAAGGCAAAGAAAGAGTAAGATTTCTTACTGCACAAACAAGGGGGTAACGGGAATCAACAGAGATATGAGAAAACAAATATATACCCGATACAGCTATGGAGAAGACCCACCGAGACAAAGAAAGAGGACGATTACTTCGATATGGTCTGATGGACCAGCAGCACCAGCAGAATCTCTCGGCGCAGCAGAATCTCTCGGCGTGGGTGTAGATCTAGACGAGGGAAGATGGAAGAGGGAAGATGGAAGGGGGAATAGCTGTAAAGTGATAAGGTTGTCTATATATTGAATCCGAGCCGTCTCACTTCCCCAACACTGTAGCATTAAAAAAACCGGAGTAATAAAAGCATTTGACTCGGGCAGTAATAAAAAAGCATCTTGACTCATATGCTCCCTCCATACCGGATAACTAGGCATATAACCTGACCCAGCGGGACCTACGTAATCCCTGATTGGCTCCTAATTTATACGCAGTTTCTGATGAGTAATTGGAAAAGGCAAGCAGCAGTTCCGTGCATGCGTTGGCCTCATTAGCACCACTGTACCCATCGTTCTTTACCTATGCCAGAGTAGTGGGTAAACTATCAGAGAAAAAAGGTACTCGTCTTCGAGGCGCACTTGTACTCTACTCAACAGGAAGACTGTACTCGAGAATTCTAGCAACTGTACACTACATATAATATAAATTGTGAACTAAAAGCCAACATCAGAAACTGTCGTGCCGTACCTGTACTTGTCTTAGTTGCAACTTCATACTCTAGGCTATGAACAACTGTACCTGCACAGAGAAATAACGAAACCAACGGAAAACAATATGGTAATCCTCTTTATGCGGCACCTGTACTCGGTTCAATTGCTCCGCCGTACTCCACAAGTCTTGCACCTATACCTAGAGAAAACGGAGTTCTTTACAGAGAAACAAACAGAGACACGGCCCTGTACTCCTCTTGGTTCCGACGCTGTACTCGTCAATCATCAACGCTGTACTCCCCAAACAATGAACCTGTACCTGCACTAGAAAAAACGGATTTCTTTATGGAGAAACAAAAAGAAACAAGGTGCCGTAATCCTATTAGTGTGGACGCTGTACCCGTCTGTTATGCATAGCTGTACTCTTCAAGCCTTACATCTGTACCTGCGCTAGAGGAAACGGATATCTTCATAGATAAACAAACAAAGACACGGTCACGTAATCCTCTTGGTACGGACGCGGTACTCATCTTTCCTTCACCGCTGTACTCCTCAATCCTTGCGTATGTACCTGCACTGGAGGAAAACGAAGAACCGTGCAGAGAAACAAACAGAAACAATGTCCCGTACTCCTCTTGGTACGGACGCTGTACTCGTCTCTCCTTCAACGCTGTACTCCGCAAGCCTTGCACCTGTACCTGCACTAGATAAAACGGATATCTTTATAGAGAAACAAAGGGAAACGCGGTCCCGTACTCCTCTTGGTGCGGACGCTGTACGCGTCTACTCTTCATAGCTGTACTCCTCAAGCCCTGCATATGTACCTGCACTAGAAGAAAACGAAGATCTTTGCAGAGAAACAAACAGAAACAATGTCCCGTACTCCTCTTGGTACGGACGCTGTACTCGTCTCTCCTTCAACGCTGTACTCCTCAAGCCTTGCACCTGTACCTGCACTAGATAAAACGGATATCTTTATAGAGAAACAAAGGGAAACGCGGTCCCGTACTCCTCTTGGTGCGGACGCTGTACGCGTCTACTCTTCATAGCTGTACTCCTCAAGCCCTGCATATGTACCTGCACTAGAAGAAAACGAAGATCTTTGCAGAGAAACAAACAGAAACAATGACCCGTACTCCTCTTGGTACGGACGCTGTACTCGTCTCTCCTTCAACGCTGTACTCCTCAAGCCTTGCACCTGTACCTGCACTAGATAAAACGGATATCTTTATAGAGAAACAAAGGGAAACGCGGTCCCGTACTCCTCTTGGTGCGGACGCTGTACGCGTCTACTCTTCATAGCTGTACTCCTCAAGCCCTGCATATGTACCTGCACTAGAAGAAAACGAAGATCTTTGCAGAGAAACAAACAGAAACAATGACCCGTACTCCTCTTGGTACGGACGCTGTACTCGTCTCTCCTTCAACGCTATACTCCTCAAGCCTTGCACCTGTACCTGCACTAGATAAAACGGATATCATTATAGAGAAACAAAGGGAAACGCGGTCCCGTATTCCTCTTGGTGCGGACGCTGTACGCATCTACTCTTCATAGCTGTACTCCTCAAGCCCTGCATATGTACCTGCACTAGAAGAAAACGAAGATCTTTGCAGAGAAACAAACAGAAACATTGACCCGTACTCCTCTTGGTACGGACGCTGTACTCGTCTCTCCTTCAACGCTGTACTCCTCAAGCCTTGCACCTGTACCTGCACTAGATAAAACGGATATCTTTATAGAGAAACAAAGGGAAACGCGGTACCTGTTCCAGTTGCAACGCTGTACCGTTGGCTTTTAATAACCGTACCTATCCCGCAGAAGCTGCAAAAACGGACGAAACAAACAGAAACAACCTGGTACTCCTCTTTGTGCTGAACTTCTACTCGTCTCAGTTCTAACGTTGTACTCAAGGTTATTAACATTTGAACGTATCCAAAACAAGAAAAAACTTGAACGTAAACCAACAGGAACTATCTAGTGTTCTGATCAAATCCGTCTCACATTGTATTAATCACTCTTACCAACTGTACCTACTACAATGAAGCCCGTAGTGAGCTTGCATGCCACAAATCACCAGCAAGGTAAAGGAATCCATGCTCCCAGACAGTCAAAACATTCCATGTCTCCTGCTTCGGGCTCACCCCTCGCAATAGGGCATAGCCCGGATCATACCGAGCGTACACCCTCGCAAAGGCGTCCGGACACAAGATACATTCATATGAAAAAATGTCTATTTCAAACATTTCGTTGATACCAACAAAGCAAAAAAACAATACAGACAACAGATACATTCATACTAAAACAAGGCATAGTTCAAAAAAACAAGCAAATATGTGTTCATTAGAAACAGCATTACAACTTTTCCTGACAGGGCAGCACTTCATTGAAAAAAAGAGGTGGGAACGCACTCCCAGCAAAAGATTAAGCAAACAAACTAATAGTTCACACGAGACATAACTAGTATTGTACAACATAGGAGTGCCTGGTCTAGCATTGATAACCAATGGATATCTTCAACTTGTCCTTCAACAAACACTTGATTCCACGTTCATCTGACATTGCAAAAACTTATATATATAGATTTATGCTGACTCAACAACATCCCAGGTGTCATTGATGTTCTGCCTGCTATAAATTGACTTGAACGATCCATCAAAATCAGGGTGTCTTTTCCTTACAGTAGCAACTTTATAAAACTTCAACATCAAGCGACCACATATGAAGAAGTGATTTATGGAAGTGAAATCAAACGCGTAACGATTGGAGAACTTCAAGTACAGCGAGCCTTCCTCATCAACAGCCCACTTCACATCTGGCAAGTTTGCAACACGCAATGCATACACAAAATCCTTAGGGCCAGCAAAATACTTCAACTCCACCCTGAGCAAACAATCAGCAGGCCCTTCCTCCACACCAAGGATCCACATTGTTGTCGCAGACAGTGTTGGGTTCTGATGGAGCTCCACATCTTCAGGTGACGTACCAAATCCCCTCGGATAGTTGAGTATATCCATCCCTTCGTGTATAGCAAGGAACTGCTGCACATTTCCGTAGAAAAAGATATCTTCACTTGGTGGTATCAAACTAAGCGTTTGAACCTTAATACATATGATCAACTTTTCATCATGTTTGAACATGATTCGTTCTGAACCCAACAAGTATGTATCAAATGGATTACTGCATCTAACAAGCAGTTGAGAATTGTTGGATGTGTTGATCATGTATCTTATTGGAGCAGTGAAGAGTGACTGCACTGTGTGTATTGCGTTGAACAAACTCTCAGTACGAAAAGAGAAACGAACACACACAAGCATCACATCGTTCACTGCACCAGGTTCCAACCCCAGGTACTCCAAAACAAAACGTGAAACAACGGGCCTCCTAGTCTCCTCATGAGCCATAATGTGCTTTCTGTCCAAACAAATATACACATGTGTTACATGCATTCAATGATAAACTTACTAGACTATATTCCTTCACATTTATTTTAAATTTATACAGTAAAAACCAAACATTAAACTATAATTTTATGAGTGCACACATAGTACATTTTACTTGGAAAACAGAGTCAGAAAAGAAAAAAACAAACTAATTGCATACAGCCAACCAAATACCATAGATACAACAAACACGAGTACAAAAAACAACACAAGCACAAAAATGGTACAAAAAAATAGCATGTATTAAACCAATAATATACAGATCTGTATTAAGTGGACAGCGGAAATACAACAGCGGAAATATATGAACAAAACATCAATACTAGGTGGACAAACATCAAAATCAACTGTCGGATCTGTCTATTTCAGCACTTGAAGGTGGATAATCAATTTTTTTACCAGAAGAACAAAATGCCACCGGTAGAGGAAAGAGGGTATCCGATTAACCTGGCAGCGACGAATGAGGGCCTCCGAGGTCTGTGGCCCCGAAGAATCCTCCCGGCGACGAACCACCGAAGCAAATCTAACCACCCCTCCCCTCACCTCCGCCCCGCCCCACTAGATGATATCGTTTCGTTTCCCCTTGCAAAATGTCTCCCACGCTACAGTTTGAACAGGGGGAAGAGGGTCACGGGTCTTATCCAGAAAAGAGAGGGAGGCCGTGGTGAGACACGTGCTCCCGCGCAACGCTTACACCTGTGACCTAAATGAGAACACTTGGTCACACACATTAATGATTTAAGTTCACACACTAATTCCAATCTCGAATCACATCCAACGGCACCATGGCATCTGCCGTTCGGCATTCGCGGCAGATATCCTAGCAACGTGTCTGCGACTTGTCGCCGGGTACTGCCACGTGCCAACGCGTACACTGACGGCGCGACAATGGCAACCGCAGTATCGTCACACCGCTTCCTGCCACGTGCCACAGGGTAGACACGAACCGTTCCTCCCTCTCTGTTCCTCCTCAATGGCGACTCACTGCGACTACGGCGATGCGTTAGATGGTGGAAGAGGCGGCGGGCATTGCGACGAATATGGCGATAAAGTCTCGGAGTCCTGCGACACCTCGAACCCAGTCGAGGGCGACGTGTCGCTGTTCCCGGCGGCTGCGTCGCCATTGCCGAAGGTTTGGAAGGAGCGCCCGACTGAGAGCCATCGGTGGACCTCATCACTCGGCGGCGTCGAGTAAGCTTCCTTCCCTCCTCTTAGCTTAGAAAATCTAGGGTTTGGCAATATCCAGAATTTTGATTTGATTTTCCTGTGGTTTTTTCTTAGCTTGGAGGATGAAGTGTGGGATGTTAGGTTTCACCTAGATGGAAAAGATAATTTGGAGAAGAAACTAAGCAAATCTTACATTACATATACCAATATGCTAGCAATGTTAGAGATACGCGGATATGGCCGGGGTTACAGCCTGTACTATGTAAAAGAAGAGGGCACGGGCATAGAAGGGATGGCACTCATCAAGAGCATGATTGACGTTGAAGAAATGCTGGAACTGTATAAGGATGCCGGATGTGTTTCCATTTCTGTAACCAAGGGTGAATCAGGTCTGCCTGCAGATATAAACAGGAAACAATGTGAAGAACAAATTCCTATATCTGAAATAGGAGTGCCTGTTGTTTATTCAGTAGACATGCAGGGTGTGCTGACTACAAAATACCACTTAGTACATGCCATTCCTATATCTGTAATGTATGAGGATTGTCTGTCGATTCAAAAAACCCAGGATCCAGTTATTACAAAAGGTTCAGATGATGATATGTACTCTAGAACCACCGGGTCACAAAGTTTTCAGACTCCAACGAAGGATTCAGAGTACAATTATGTAGATGTTGAGCATACTGATAATTTAGACAAAAAGAAGAGGAAACTTGTTTCTCCATCTGACGCCACGGCAACAAAGAGACCAAAACAAACTGCAAGAGATCATCGCAAGTCTGTGGCACAGTATAGACCAAAGAAGTTCAAACACCAATGCAAAGCAAAAAGACTGTACAACCTCCTAGTGACATCAAACAAATTTGCATCGTAAGTAATTTATCATGCCCTGCATAATGTTCATATCCTCCACTTGTTAATTTTAACCTTTTGGATTTCCTTGCAGAACTGAGGTATTCAATGCACCAGTTATGCACAGTGCTATTCCTGACTTCAATGTACCAAACAATGGGGATGACATTGCTAGACAATTTAGTAGTGGTCAGTTACTGGATGGTACTACATTGGACTACATCATTGACGAGATGAGGAGTACCTCCGAATTGTACGCTACTGGAGAAAGAGTGTTGTTAAGCCCAGGATTTATCATGGTATGCATTGCAGTCAACAATATATGTTGCATTATAACAGTGATTATATTGTACAATAACTACTGATATAATCTGATATAATCTATGTTTGCAACGTATGATGCAGCATGTTCTCCAGGTGGGTATTTGGAATCAGACAAAAGAACAAATAGAAGAAGCCTCTAAAAGAAGGGATCAAACATTCAACTACAAAAAAGATTTCGATCTGCAAACTGCACTGGACACTTTCCCTAGATATGTTGACAAAGAAAAGAGCCTTCTTGACGCAAAACTTGTAAGCTCCCTACTTCTAAAGGTGCAATACAATTACAGCATACAGAACTACATTTTTCATCTTGTTCCTATATGTCCAATCTCAAAACAGATATTGATGCCGTACTTCAAAAGTTATCACTATACTTTGTATGTGATGAACAAATACAAAAAAGAATTCGAAATATTGGACTCTAGAAACTATGATGACACAAAGGGATGTAGTCCACTGTATACAAGGAGCACATACCATACGGAATGCGATATCATAGTAAGTAGAGAATAATTTTCCATGCTTTCAAAATAATAATATTTGTTGTTGTGGATCATTAGTTTGGAATCATTTATTTCCTGATTCCTACAGATGGCAAGGATGGAACTTCTGCTCAAAAAAGTATATGGTTTAGACGCATACAATGCAAGTAATCAACCAAAAACATGGGTTTCCCTTGCAAACAAGCCAATATATATCAGGTGCCCACAGCAAGGAGTAAATCAGTGCGCATTTTACTGTCTGATGGGTGCGTACCTATACGATGGAAAGGTTCTGTTGGGTAAAAGGGAAGGATATGAGCCAATTCTAAATGATCACGTAAGTGTTAGTGAACTACACATTGTTAGTAAGATACAGTGTTTATAAGATATGCAGTAACTACTATTGTCTTCGTCCATTGCAGCCCTTTATAAATGACATTAAAGCTGAGTATCTGTACATCTTAATATTCACCGTGCACAACAAGGCCAATTTGCCAGAGGAAATCCTAGAATTAAAACCTTCATGCTCATTATATGAGTGAAGAAATCATAGTAAGAATGTTCACATGTTCAAAACTGATTTTTCATACAACAATTAAATCTCTCATATATTTATTAACTTCTTATTCACTGTTTCCTTCTATAGTTTGAAGCACATCCCCTATGGTGAATGGTGGAGCACTACACATGAATCGTATGTGTCGGTTCATTTCCTCGAATACCTTTTGATGCTGTTTTGGTGACAAAAACTTGAAAACATTGTGATGGTCTTAGATCTTACTACTTGTGTTGGACCTTCATCGTGTACTGTAAACCTATATCGTGTAGAACTTTGTATACACTATAATCCAGTTTTTTTAATGCATTTTACAAGTAAGTACTTGTGTTGAACTTGCCCTTTTATCTGGTGTTTACTGATGAGTCGCATACTAGTGAATATGCTGCAGTATGTACTTTTTATATCAGTACTTATGTATCCCAGAGAACTGAAAACTTCGATAAAACATGAATAAACACTATGTACTCCTGTTGGTGACAAATATGTACCGTGCAACGTTGACAACTGTACTCGACCCTTCTAGCACCTGTCCCTAATCAGAGAAAACAAAACTTGCAGAAATCATATAGAAACAGTCATGTACTCCTTTTGGTGCTAAACCTGTATTCATGCAAACTTCACGACTGTATTCATCCCATGCACCTGTGTCTTCCTAGCGAACCCAAAACATGCAGAAAACATGAAAAAAAACTCACGTACTCCTATAACTTCCGAGTGTGTACTCGCGAAACATTCACCAATGTACTTGATACAGCTCACACCTGTCACTTCCCAGTGAACAAAAAAACATGATGAAAAACATAGAGAAATAGTCCTGTTATCCTCTTTTGGTGCCAAAGATGAACTCTTAAAACCATCACAATTGTTATCGATTCATTGTGACACCTGTATATTCCCAAAGAAACCAAATCTTGGAGAAAACATGAAGAAAAGCAGTTCTGTACTCCAGTTGCTGTAAAACCTGAACTCGTGCAACCTTCACAACTGTACTCGACAGGTTGTGGCACCTGTATCTTCACAAAGAACCCAAATATTGCAGAAAGCATGAAGAAACACTCCTGCAATCGACTTGGTGTCAAAGCTGACTTCGTTCAGTCTTGACAACTGTACTCCATCCATTGTGACACCTGTACCTTCCCACACATAACCAAATTCTTGCTGAAAACATGGAGCAACATACTTGTAATCAACTTGCTGTTTAAGTTGAATTCGTGCAACCCTCACAACTGTACTCGATCCATTGTGGCACCTGTACCTTCACAAAGAACCCAAATATTGCAGAAAACATGGAGCAACATACTTGTAATCAACTTGCTGTTTAAATTGATCTCGTGCAACCTTCACATCTGTACTCGATCCATTGTGCCACCTGTACCTTCCCACACATAACCAAATTCTTGCTGAAAACATGGAGCAACATACTTGTAATCAACTTGCTGTTTAAGTTGAACTCGTGCAACTTTCACATCTGTACTCGATCCATTGTGGCACCTGTACCTTCCCACGCATAACCAAATTCTTGCT
Source organism: Lolium multiflorum (assembly GCA_030979885.1). Lineage (NCBI taxonomy): Eukaryota > Viridiplantae > Streptophyta > Magnoliopsida > Poales > Poaceae > Lolium > Lolium multiflorum. The sequence goes on from JAUUTY010001183.1 coordinate 28,120, forward strand.
GAAAACATGGAGCAAGATACTTGTAATCAACTTGCTGTTTAAGTTGAACTCGTGCAACCTTCACATCTGTACTCGACCCATTGGGGCACCTGTAACTTGTCAGAGAACCCAAAATTTGCAGAAAACATGGAGAAACACTCTTGTACTCAACATGGTGCCAAAGCTGAACTCGTGCATCCTTCAGAACTGTACTAGACCCATTGTGGCACCTGTACATTCCCAAAGAACACAAAACTTGCAGAAATCATAGAGAAACACTATTGTACTCGACTTGGTGCCAAAGCTGAACTCGTGCAACCTTCAGAAATGTACTCGACCCATTGTGGCACCTGTACATTGCCAAAGAACCCAAAACTTGCAGAAATCATGGAGAAACACTCCTGCACTCAACTTCCTGTCGTAAAAGCTGAACTCGTGCAACCTACATAACTGTACTCGACCCATTGTGGCACATGTACATTGCCAAAGAACCCAAAACTTGAAGAAATCATGGAGAAACACTCCTGCACTCCACTTCCTGTCGTAAAAGCTGAACTCGTGCAGCCTAAAGAACTGTATTGTACAACAGAAACCAATCATTGCAGAAAACATAGAGAAACACTCATGTATTCTACTCGGTGCCAAATATGAACTCGTGCAGCCTTCACTACTGTACTCGACGATTTTCGGCACCTGTACCTTTCCAGAGAACACAGATCATGCAGAACACATGGAGAAACACGCTTGTAATACTCTTCGCACCGTAGCTGTACTCACGCACCTTTCACCACTGTAATCTTTACAAAAAAACATGCTGTACTAGATCGCCCAGTGAACAAAAAACATGCTGAACATAGATAAACACTTATGTACTCCTATTGCTTCCCAATCTGTACTCGTGCGCCCTTCACAACTATACTCGATACAACTTGCACCTGCATCCCAGACTAAAAGCGGGTATACTTAAGGCCCTTATCGAATGTACGTACTACAACTGGTACTCATACTTTGTCAGCAGCTATACTCGTGCCAATACAACCGCTCAACCCAGTACTGATATACAAAAGAAAATTTCAATATCCAAATCACACATTAACACACATTACATTGATTAATAATTGTATATAAACACATTACAGTAAATCATATGAATGATAACAGTATCAGTCATACATTGTAAATTTATCCAGTAATATCGTATCCCTTAATTGCCCATTTTTTCCTAGGAATTTCAAAGCTTAGCCGTGCATCCAAGGCTGCATATTTGACCTGCTCAAAACTTAATTCGGGGCTTGCCCAACCTTCCTCTCTTATTTTCTTGCACGAATCACCTTTCTTTTCCAAACTTGTCCCCAACACAGAATTTGACAGGTCATAGAGTGATGGTATTCTTACATTCTTAACACCTTGACCTAGTTTATGGATATTGATCATCTTCTGCAAGTCGAAGGCACACCTGATTTTTAATCCGTACGGCATCAGCATCCTGCGATCCATATCAATTGCTGCACCAAAAAAACAGACCTTCGCCGAGCTCAAGAATTTCTTTAACAAATCTGGAACCTTTGTTGCGTGAAATATCTGAGAAAATCGAAAATAAAGATGAACGACGTATATAATTCGGAACATTTGGTAGAAAAAAAGTATGGTCTAATTCGTGATACCTGGAAAAGAATGATGTCATTGGCAACACATAGCTGCAAAACCGCTGCACGTTGCCGTCTATCCTCTGGAAGATGTTTCTGCTTTATTCCTTTCACTTTGTCAGTGAACTCGCAATCAAGACCAACAATCTTTGGCCTGGCGTCGCAAAGGAAATCTTCTGATACGCGGTATATCCACTTCTCCATTGTTGCAGACCTTGTAGTTACAGTGACCTTGAAATCCATTGAGAGATGCTCGAACGAATATACGGTGTCACTTCCTTGGCGAGACATAACGATGGGAGAAGAAAATGATTCAAATGATGGTTTTGACACTTATCTGCTTGGTTTGAGGTTCTATTTTATAGAAGATTAACGTGGTGACGATGAGTGAGAAAACACCACTGCCGAATTATATTCCCTCATTCGGATGTGAACAGCCAGATAGCCTAAAAGCGGATTAATTACATTTAATAAATAATAACTGTGAGTTATACGTGCAAACGTGCAGACGTACGGACGTGCGAATAAGGAAGGCGTGAGGAGGAATGATTATAATCAATTTTCCCTACTTATCCTATAGGGTTATCAACAAAACGGCAGGGCGTTGACCGACAAATGCTTCCTTTTTTTTTGTTCTTGCGATCGTTGTGTTCCTAGCACTTTAGATGTGACACGTGCTTCAATTGATTCGGCCATACCATGTCTAGCAGGAAGCACCGTTCCGATGTATCTGCCACACTACCATATACTACATTAAATACCTAACAAATGACATATTTTTATCCACTACATTACGCGGAAATTCTCCCGACACGACACGGTGCGGGAGGTTTCCTGCCTAGCCGACGTTCTATATTATCCCTCCCTCCCGCCTCATTGGTTCAAAAACCCTAGAAATATAACAATGTTCGATTCGTGCGACGACACGGCGCTAGAGACGGCCGTATAAGTCGTGTTAGCGGAACCACAACTTGCATAATATGAGGCGTCGGAGGAGATGACACCATCAGCAACCGTAGGTGCCTATGTCGCAGACGAGAGGCAGAGCTAGGAGGCGGAGCGAAGAGAGCGCAAGGAAGCACAACAACTGTAGGACGCACGGCAGCAGGCGGAGTAGTGGGGTCAACAGAAAGAGCAGTAGAAGCGGTAGGAGGAGGAACAACTAGCATTCAAGGAGGCGGAACGACTATATCGCCAGGAGGCATGGCGGTGGCGGGAGGCGGCAAGCCAGCGCTGGTGCTAGCCAGGCCAACATCAGTGGTGGGAGGAGCTTGCGTGAAAAACGAAACATTAGGGCGTCACCCATAGCGAAGTGCCGACGTCTCTGCCGACAACTATTTCGGGGGCGCAGATGCTCTTACATTACAAATGAAATGATTATATCACCTGTTATAATAATAATAATAAAAAAATGTACAACAGGTGTTGGATAGAAGATGATGTGACACAATTTACTAACAATTACAACCGCTGTTACTAAACTGTCCCACATCACCTCATATCCACACTCAGTTTTACCTCAACATAAATGACACGTAAGAGTAGTTGAACTCACGACCTATGCGTAACACCTTGGAACCACTAGGATATGTCATCCTTTGTGTTGCAATTCTTGTCTAATTAAACAAATACTAGTACTACCAGTACTACATAATATTCTCCCATTCCCGATGATTTTCAAAGCATTATTAAATCCGACTGACTGCCAAACACGGTTAGGGTTAGGTTTATCAACTCCTCAGCACCAGCACGGCGCGAACTATAACAGGATATTCAGAATTGCTGATATACTATAAGTCTGCCTGTGGTGAGCCCCAAACTCCCATAGGTAATTTTGTGTCAATTTTACTTTCCTGGTCCTGAATTAGACATCTAAATTATGAAAGTTCAACATAGCCAAAGATGGCAGAGGAGAAGCGTCAGACGAAACTGTGACGGAAGCTACTGCTACTGCAGATATGTTTAGCATCATCGTGGGCACACTTGTCAGGGCAGGGCCTAGAGGAGCAAATTGCAGCGGCGCAGGCAATGTTTGGATCTCAGGGGTGAGGATGACACATCGCGGAAGATGGCGGTTAGAGGACTCAACGATCTGGAGGAGATGATGCCGTAAGAGTCGTCGTGCCGGTGGTGAACCAGCTCTAACAGGCAACTCATTTAACAGACTATGTTTAAAGGTTAATGTAACAAAACATGTTTAGAGGAACAAACCATGATACTTTTAGTACAAACAAAAATGGTTCCAATTTTACATATATTATTATATAGATGGTTTTGTTGGTGCCACAGCTATACTTGTACTAAGGTAACATATGTACTCCACCACACTGGCACAGAAAAGTTGTGGATAAACAGATAAATAAACAGTTAAGAACAACAACATCTTGAATAACCAGAAGTCTGTTAAAATTTACAATACTACATATAAGATTCTTCAATACAACACAAACAAAGGAACATATAAGAATAAAACATCCTTGAAGCAAACTTTAATACAAATTCAACCCATGGTTTAAAGAACACATCTGCAATAGAACTGACTTAAAAATACTTCACTAGCGACACTTATAGAGTTCTCAGACACTTCTTCATCTCTAAAAGCCAAATCCCCACACTACAACTGGCAAAGTAGGAATAAACCACATAGGAGACTCCACAATATCACCCCAGTTAGCCACACCATACTCAAAAGTAGAACCAATGCCAACTCCACCATTGACTGGCATCCTGCACCAATCTGGAACAGGCTGTGGTACTTGGTGGAAACGCTTGTGAGTAGCAAACACACAGTCTGGTGTGAAAACAGGAGCTGCATGGACACCGTCGACACCAGCTTCATCAGGAGGACCAAGCAGAAAAGGGTAGTTTATACCAACGAACACAGATGTGCCTTGCAGATCTTCAAGCCTGACCCAATTTGGTGTGACGGGGTCTTCACTGTAAGAATCTCTTGCATAAACATGACAACGCATCGACGGGTAATTCAGTAGCGCCCTACCCATATGATCCATGGGATCACCTTCACTGGGTTCACCATGACCTCTAACATTAATCCAAAGAATGGTGCCTTCATGCCCCGGAGAAAGGAACCACGTGCCGGGAGGAATGTTGTTACCATCATGAACAGCACCATGTAAGTTTGGCTGCTCAATAATCTCTGGAGCAGCTATCACCCGAGGAGCAGCACCAGCACCTGTTTATTTGTTTAGATGTAGTTAAGATACATCAGATATTACATAACTAGGAATAACGTCATGCAAAGAACACTACGCAATAAAAAATAATAAGAGCAAAAATAAAGAAAAAATTAAACTATAAGCACAGAAATCAAAAACTAACCCCAAATAGTAGGTTCCCAAACAAGGACGTCCCCTCTGGGTGCAGTAACAGCGTAGATCCTACCAGTCGTAAGAATGGCATCAACATACCTTGAAGGTGCAAGGTAATCATTGCGAAGGATCCTCCACTGCACGTCCCTACTACCACCACGCATGATTGCAATTATCTTATCAAACACTGCTATGACATAGTAGTTCCATTTGTTTCCAACCCTGTATGGTTCAGCAGTTATCTGAATCTTCAACAACTGCATGTGTGCCAAATCATACCGATACAAGAAAGGCCCATCAGGAACGATGCCAACGTTACGAACGGATGGCAGAGGGATCTCCTCATCTGTGTAGACGTTAAGCAGAGACCACCGTGCTTGCTCCTGAACAACTGCAACCCATTCGCCATTGGAACCAACCCAGTGCTTGTCGCCAGGCCCCTCCTGTGTAAAAGGAACAAATGCTTTTGCGGATGGAGAGTCCAGTGGCATCAGCGATGCGTCAATACCCTGCGAATTTACGAATTCTCTAGTGTGAAATACAGTACACAAACATTTTCATGCAATCAATGGAAAACAATGAATACCTGTTCAGTGCGATCAGCGGGCCATGAACGAGGATCAGAATGCAGCAGACACGGCGATTCAAAAGGAAACCTTGCATCCTCACGGATAGCATTGCGCATACCTGGCATACCTCGGGACATTCTAGCAACGGTGATGACGTCTGAGTGAGCGCTGATATGGGTCAATGGACCAGAAGCGATCTCAGAAACGAGAGAGGAAGAACCCTGCTCCATTGATGATGATTGCAGAGAAAAAGAGTGGATTTTCCTGTACGGCAGTATGTTGTTGTTTCTCAGCGGATGATGTGATAGAGACACAAGGAAATGTTCATGTTCAGAATATAAGGACTGGAGTTGGCAGTTAGTAGTAGCGGTTGCTAATTATAGACCATAAAAAACACTTATGCGCCAACACCTATAAAACCGTCAAAAGTAGTGGGGGTGAAAGCAGTTACAGGGATCAAGGGGTCGTCCATCAGTTCCAAAAATAAGTTTAATACATACCATTAAAATCATCCATTTCATTCTATGTAACCGTACTTACGCATCGATTGCATACTATGCAACCATACTTATGCATCATGCTGTACAGCAGTACAGTGCACCTGCTGGTTTAGCACTCCATCAACAAGATAAATGTACCTATGCAGCACATCGTTAGGTACTTATACATACTATGTATTAGTACTCGTGATTCTGATTGGACAGTACTCCATAACTATCAACTGGGATCAGCTGTACTCTACCCTATTACCAACTGTACCTATCACATAGAACAGAAGAAACCAACGGAAACAATCTGGTTCTCCTCTCCATGACACAACTGTCCTCGATTTAGTTGCAACACTGTACTCTACGATATTACTAACTGTACCTATCCCATAGAACCGAAGAAACCAACTATACCAACAGAAACAATCTCGTACCCCTCTCCATGCAGCACCTGTACTCCTTTCAGTTGCCACGGACTACTCCAGGCTATTAACAATATATACCTTATATAAAATGAAACATGAACAAAAACAAACAGAAACAATCTGCTGTTGCTCTTCGTAAATCAGATGTACTCCCGTCAATTTCATTTTTGTACTCCGCCCTCTTAGCAACTGTACCTACAAGAAAGGGAAATTATTATCTAAAACCAACAGACACGATATTTCTACTCGTTCCCGTTGAACAGCTGTACTGATGACAGTTTTACCACAGTACTCGTAAAGAATTTATACCATTTGAATAAGAACAAAACCAAGAAGTACAAATTCAAAAAACAAGTACCCAGACTTCCTTGCAACTTCAGCAATACCATGAAAATTACATCATACGGAAATACAGAACAGAATACAAGAACGAAGAGTGAAACAAATCAGAAGATTCCACAACCAGGTTCGTTGTAGACGACGTCGCTAATACTAGACCAACAGTGGGAGGAATGAAACGCGGCACGCCTCGTTGTTGAAGACCTTGACAACGAAGCTAGCAGTATCCTCCCTGTGGCGAAAGGACAGGACATTCCCAGACTGAAGACCGTAGAGAGCAGCGAACATGCCCCAATCGCCAGCAAAGTACAGGCTTCCATGTTCCCAGACAGTCGACACCTTCCATGGCTCCTGCTTCGGACTCGCCTCTCGCAAGAGTGCATAGCCCGGATCGTACCGCGCGTACGCCTTGGCAAAGGCGACCGGAAGCCTAAGCTTCATCAGCCCTGGGACGGTGACGAACACCAAGAACTCGTGCGCCGGTGACAAGGTCATCGACACCTCCTTCCACGAGCATTTCACTGGCGGCTTATTTTCCACGACGGCAACGGCCGGAATGTCCCGTGGCACCCAAAAGGTTGTTACGGCACCGGCGGACGCGGCGGCCGCGACGCTCACGAGGCAATTCTCGCCGGTGGCAGTGACGCCCCCACTGGGCCTCGGTACATCCGCAGGCGGGGCAGCGGCAGCCTTCAACTTCCTCGACGCCCGGGGGACCTTGTCCTTGCTTCCAATAGGGCGACCGCGTCCCCGCTTCAGGTTGCTGACCGTGGAATTGGACGCCATACCTACCGTAGATGAACTTGAAAAAGATGAACAAGACAAGACTTTGGTGGATTGAAGCAACGGAGAAGCACAGGAAGTTATGGAGAGCTCCACGCAATCTATATAGATAGCGAAAACAGATTCCGAGGCGACGGATGGGACATGAATGAGCTCCCCACAGTCTTCAGTCGGGAACAGTTTTCGGAGCGACGGATGAGACTCGACGATTCCTCTCTCGAGGCAGATCCAACGGCACCATAGCAACTGCCGTTCCGCATTCGCGGCGAAGATACTAGCAACGTGTCACGCGTCCTGCCACATGCCACCGGAGGTACATGTGCAACCTTGGTTCAACCCTTACCAACAATCTGTACCCGTTTTCGTGCCACGCCTGTACTCGCGCATACAGCACAAACGAACTACATAATATAAGCATCATTAGATATCACAGAAAACAGAAACTATCAACTAAAACCAAAAAGATACAATATTTGATCTTCGCGCCGCATCTGTAGTATCCCCAACAAAAACCAAAAGAAACAACCTGGTAATAATATCCATTATTAAAATAATGAATTAAATCGTTAGAGTATAAGTGGTATTGTTCAGAATATCAAAAAATCCCGCAAAAACCTGACGTGGTGGGTCCCACAATATCAACCAAATTCGTCTTCTACATCTATATTAGAACTGTATTAGGGCAAAAACCTAAATACTCAACTCTAATCTACTCAAACACACACGGAAGAACTCAGCGCAAGGACGCGGTACAGGCCGACCCCGTACAAGAACTTGTCGGAGAATCAAGAAAGTCTCCACTGCTGCTCCATCCGAGGTTAGTTTCCCATCAAGCAACAGACTGCACTACGATGCCTGAATTCGTTGTCTCCACAACTGTATTCCTTATATACAAATTAGAACAAATAGACTGTGTGGCAGCTCCCATTTCTTCCCCATCACTGGTCAAGCAAAAAGTGAGGGCAAACCCTAGCGAGCCGCCAAACACCTATCCTCTCTACAATCCCCTCCTCCTCATCGACCAGCGGTGAAGGAAGCTGTGGAGATCTGAGTTGTTGCTGCGGGGATTACAGTGGCTACTCTACTCACTCCGCCGACTCCGCCGGCCACCCTTCAATCCGCGACGGCGCGTGCCTTTAGAGATCTCAGATCTGTGAGTTCGGGCACAGTATGGATCAAGTCAACCGATTGCTCATCCTTTAGTTTCTTCTCCAATGGAATAGAAATTAAAGAAATAAATGGCATCTGCGTATAAAGAAGACCTTTCGTTATTAAATATTTATTTGCTTAGTAATCTGACTGTTGTAAACAGTTTTAGAACTGTAATGCACTATGTATCTCCAGCTACAAACCTTATTAATCTAAGGCAAAACTACAGCATTATGTGTGTAACCATGAGTAGAAACCAAGGAAAATTTAAATAATAACTTTAACCCCCTGCACATATTGCCTTATCAAATTAAAACATAATCACAGCTTTATGTGTGAAAGTGCGCTATGGCACTCATCTTAACAAAATTAATTTAAGAATAGTTTCCATGATAAACTTAAACAATTGCTTTCCTCCCATGCAGATTTTTGCATTTCAATATCAGGAAGAATAGCAAAACTCCGGTATGACAAGTCAGCAGGAATCACCGTCCTTGAATGAAGGTAATGTACAAACTTATCAATCAATGCAAAAATGTGTTACTCTTATGATTCTTTTGAAGTCAAACAGGCTTATCTTTAAAGCATATTTAAACAAAAAAAATCAAAATTTCTAATATAAAAATTTTCTGGTACTTATCATCCGTGACAATGAGTTTAAGATTAACTAAAACGTCTCTACAACTAAAACGCGTCTATATAAAACTATAATAGCTTCAAACAATTATATTAAATTTTAAATACGATTTCCATGTATTAACCTTTGGATAGATGATTTCTGCGATATTATTGCAGCCACTATAAATCACGAGGAAGCTCCAATTGCCCCACTAAACTTGAAGCCACTGGCGGTTGTGTTCCCAGAAGATCAAGACAACATAAATGCATTAAATGCAAATATACACTCTAAAAGGAAAAATTGTGAAGCAAGAACAAGCGCAGATTGCTCTAAAAATATTGCAACAGCAGTCAAACCGCCTCCTCGCAGAAACAATTTGAATAGCCTTGCAGGAAGAAAGCACAAGAATATATCATCAGAGAAAGAGGCAGCAAGAATGGAAAAAGAGTCTGAAAACATGTTAAAGAAAACTGCCGATATTGGTTCTAAAAGTCCAAGGAGAAGCAAACGATTGTCATCTACAAAAGAGACAGTAGTCACCAGCTCTAGCCAAAGTGCTCCAAATATCAATGAAGAAGAAAAAACACAGCCTACAAAATCTGACAAAGAAGGAAAGAAATCAGAAAACGCCGCCGCAATAAAAAAATCGTCTCGCAAAACCAAACATCACGCTGAGCATGACGACAACGAAGAGAACAACACCACCGTTGAAGAAAACGATGAATACAACGAGGTAAATATGAGTATTTTCTTAGTACATTGGATGCAAAATAAATGCATTTATTATATTGTTAAACATTTTTGTCTAACACAATTGATTTTAATCATGCAGAAAATATCTGAAAATTCAGAAGATAAAAAAATAAAGGCAAGAAACAGGAAAAGGCAAAAAGGATTGCAAAAAAGGCAAAAATAAATTTTATGGCCAGAACGATCAACAAGACAGTAAGATGCTCACTTAGACAGCTATTCACCTGTGTTGAAATATTGGAGGAACGGCATATAAAAAGGCTTCGGGATGCAGGTTTGGGTCCTTTGCTTGACAGCAAGATCAGGCAAAACATTAATATCCGACTTGCCTGCTTCCTTATGAATAGAATAGATCCAACAACCATGACTCTGAATCTAGGAGTAGCAAACAAAGTAATTGAGATTACTTCTTATGCTATCCATCTGCTGTTTGGGCTGCCAGACGGTTCAAACACAACTCCTAGACCATCAGAAAGTGGCAACGACAAAACATTACATGAGTTGAAGATTGAGCTTGGATTTAGGAAAAATGAGGATATGAATACTGATGACCTTCGCAAGCTCCTAAGACTGTTGGTTAAAGACGAAGCAAACGACGATTTAGCTCTGAAAGTATTTGTGTTGATTATGTACATGAAATTCATATGCCCTGGAACAGCTGTCCGTGTGTCAAGGGAGGCAGCAATGGTAAAAAATCTGGACATATCAAAGTTGAAGGACATGGATTTGTGTCAGTTGCTTGTAGATGAGCTCAAGAGAGCAGTCATCCAGTACAGAAAATCTAAATCAAAATGGACTGCCCTGCCTGGCTGCATCATAGCACCAGTTCTGTTATATCTTGACTGTTGTATGAAACAAGGCCTTTCAGACCTGGACACAAGAACACCTCGTACACACTTCATGGATTATGAAAAACTAAAGAGCATCGCTGCAGCAGACTGTTCTAAAAAAGGCGGGGAAGACCCCAATACCTGGATATTTGGAAACTTACCTGTAAGAAAATTTCAATGACCCTTTATCTTTTCTGTTAATTATATCTCGTACTGCATAAGTTAATACAATGTTTTCATTTTCTCATCATAACAGTGGAAAGCACCAAATGACATAGTTTACTACCAGAAAAGGAATCCACTGAAAAGAATGTATCCGCATCATGAAGACCAAATGATGTCGGCAAAGCGTACTTTCAGAGGATCAAGCATTCCAACTGGTGGTTCCATTGAAGAAGAAAACACCAATATATCAGAAGATACATTGGAACAGATTGACATCTTGCTGACTAGCGCATACGACCTATCACACAAAGTACCAACTACATTTGACCTACTCAAAAATGGAACAGCTGCTGAAAACCAAGCAACTACTGTCAAAGAAATTTCTGACAACGAAGCTAAAGTTATAGAAAGTTTACAGAAGACAACATTTCATCTCAGACAAACTTTCGCATTGTTCAAGAAAGCACAGGATGAACGTTGCAAGCAAATTCAGCAAGATGAAAGGATAGCAAATAATGAGGTACGACAAAAGACATAATCACACTTGCAATTTTTTGTTGTCTCTGTTCAAATTTAACTAATTGAACTGCTTACAAATCATAAATTTAAAGTTAAAAGTACAACAATTTAAGACTAACAAAATTTAAATACAAAAAACCAGGTCGACAAAGAAGCTGCATCTCCAACTCAAGAAGGCACTGCAGAAAAAACAAGAAGTGGAAAAAATGTGAGTTAACCTCAACTACATGTCCAATACAGCAACCGTTTAAATTGTTTTTTAAACTTGTTAATGTATCATAACAGGGTGCGAAGTAACCTGCTTCTCCAAAACAAAGGATTCAGGTACAATCAAAAAATAAAGATAATATTAAGTTGCTCATTGAATACAAAATAAAGTAATATTATTAAGTTGTTGTAGTGAATTTACAAAATAAATAATGTTTTCCTAATTTTTGATTTAAAGGTGCAAGATGATGGCCCAGTGGAAGCATCAGGAAACTTTTACTTCTACAACTGAAGTTTGATAAAAGATGCGAATGCAATACTTTTCTTTTTCAAACCTCTGTACTAAGAAGTTGCTTTGAACTACCTACAACTTTTGTAGTGTCTGTACTTTTGTAACGTATGCAAAGTTGAAACTCCGCAAACATATGTTTCGAACCAGTGTTTATCAATGTGTAACAAGTCTACTCTTTCGAACAACCATGTTGGTTGGTGCATAAGTTTCTGCTCCTCTTAGTGCGGACGCTGTACTCGTCTCTCCGTCACCTTCGTACTCCACAATCCTTGCACATGTACCTCCGCCAGACAAAACACAAATTGCTGCAGAGAAAAAAAAGAAACGCAGTTCCGTGTTACCCTTGGTGCGGTCGCTGTACTCGTCTCTCCGTCACCTTCATACTCCACAATCCTTGCACATGTACCTCCGCCAGACAAACCACAAATTGCTGCAGAGAAAAAAAAGAAACGCGGTTCCGTGTTACCCTTGGTGCGGACGCTGTACTCGTCTCTCCGTCACCTTCGTACTCCACAATCCTTGCACATGTACCTCCGCCAGACAAAACACAAATTGCTGCAGAGAAAAAAAAGAAAGGCGGTTCCGTGTTACCCATTGGTGCGGACGCTGTACTCGTCTCTCCGTCACCTTCGTACTCCACAATCCTTGCACATGTACCTCCGCCAGACAAAACACAAATTGCTGCAGAGAAAAAAAAGAAACGCGGTTCCGTGTTACCCATTGGTGCGGACGCTGTACTCGTCTCTCCGTCACCTTCGTACTCCACAATCCTTGCACATGTACCTCCGCTAGACAAAACAGAAATTGTTACAGAGAAACAAAGAGAAACACGACCCCGTGCTCCCCTTGGTGCGGACACTATACTCGTCTCTCAGTCACCTCCGTACTCCACAATCCTAGCACATGTACCCGCGCTAGACAAAACTGAAATTTTTGAAGAGAAACAAAGAGAAACACAGCACCGTGTTCCCTTGATGCGGACGCTGTACTCGTCTCTCCGTCACCTTCGTACTCCACAATCCTTGCACATGTACCTCCGCTAGACAAAACAGAAATTGTTACAGAGAAACAAAGAGAAACACGACCCCGTGCTCCCCTTGGTGCGGACACTATACTCGTCTCTCAGTCACCTCCGTACTCCACAATCCTAGCACATGTACCCGCGCTAGACAAAACTGAAATTTTTGAAGAGAAACAAAGAGAAACACAGCACCGTGTTCCCTTGATGCGGACGCTGTACTCGTCTCTCCGTCACCTTCGTACTCCACAATCCTTGCACATGTACCTCCGCTAGACAAAACAGAAATTGTTACAGAGAAACAAAGAGAAACACGACCCCGTGCTCCCCTTGGTGCGGACACTATACTCGTCTCTCAGTCACCTCCGTACTCCACAATCCTAGCACATGTACCCGCGCTAGACAAAACTGAAATTTTTGAAGAGAAACAAAGAGAAACACAGCACCGTGTTCCCTTGATGCGGACGCTGTACTCGTCTCTCCGTCACCTTCGTACTCCACAATCCTTGCACATGTACCTCTGCTAGACAAAACAGAAATTGTTACAGAGAAACAAAGAGAAACACGACCCCGTGCTCCCCTTGGTGCGGACACTATACTCGTCTCTCAGTCACCTCCGTACTCCACAATCCTAGCACATGTACCCGCGCTAGACAAAACTGAAATTTTTGAAGAGAAACAAAGAGAAACACAGCACCGTGTTCCCTTGATGCGGACGCTGTACTCGTCTCTCCGTCACCTTCGTACTACTCGTTCTCTTGGTTCCTACGCTGTACTCGTCTTTACGGCGGGGATGTACTTCACAGCTATTGGAACATGTACCTGCGTTAGACAAAACAGAAAATCTATCAAGAGAAACAAACAGAGGAACAACGGCCTTCGTACTCCTCTTGGTTCCTACGCTGTACTCGTCTATAAGGCGGGGTTGTACTCCAGAACCCTTGGAACATGTACCTGCGCTGGACAAAACGGAAAATCTATCAAGAGAAACAAACAGAGAAACAACGGCCTTCGTACTCCTCTTGGTTCCTACGCTGTACTCGTCTATAAGGCGGGGTTGTACTTCACAGCTATTGGAACATGTACCTGCGTTAGACAAAACAGAAAATCTATCAAGAGAAACAAACAGAGGAACAACGGCCTTCGTACTCCTCTTGGTTCCTACGCTGTACTCGTCTCTACGGCGGGGATGTACTTCACAGTCCTCGGAACATGTACCTGCGCTAGACAAAACAGAAAATCTATCAAAGAGAAACAAACAGAGAACAACGGCCTTCGTACTCCTCTTGGTTCCTACGCTGTACTCGTCGCTAAGGCGGGGTTGTACTCCAGAACCCTTGGAACATGTACCTGCGCTGGACAAAACGGAAAATCTATCCAGAGAAACAAACAGAGAAACAACGGCCTTCGTACTCCTCTTGGTTCCTACGCTGTACTCGTCTATAAGGCGGGGATGTACTTCACGGTCCTCGGAACATGTACCTGCGCTAGACAAAACGGAAATCTATCCAGAGAAACAAACAGAGGAACAACGGCCTTCGTACTCCTCTTGGTTCCTACGCTGTACTCGCCTCTACGGCGGGGATGTACTTCACAGTCCTCGGAACATGTACCTGCGCTAGACAAAACAGAAAATCTATCAAAGAGAAACAAACAGAGAACAACGGCCTTCGTACTCCTCTTGGTTCCTACGCTGTACTCGTCTCTAAGGCGGGGATGTACTTCACGGTCCTCGGAACATGTACCTGCGCTAGACAAAACGGAAATCTATCCAGAGAAACAAACGAGAGAAACAACGGCCTTCGTACTCTTGGTTCCTACGCTGTACTCGTCTAAGGGCGGGGTTGTACTCCAGAACCCTTGGAACATGTACCTGCGCTGGACAAAACGGAAAATCTATCAAGAGAAACAAACAGAGAAACAACGGCCTTCGTACTCCTCTTGGTTCCTACGCTGTACTCGTCTATAAGGCGGGGATGTACTTCACAGCTATTGGAACATGTACCTGCGTTAGACAAAACAGAAAATCTATCAAGAGAAACAAACAGAGGAACAACGGCCTTCGTACTCCTCTTGGTTCCTACGCTGTACTCGTCTCTACGGCGGGGATGTACTTCACGTCCTCGGAACATGTACTGCGCTAGACAAAACAGAAAATCTATCAAAGAGAAACAAACAGAGAACAACGGCCCGTACTCCTCTTGGTTCCTACAGCGCACTGGTCGCTAAGGCGGGTTGTACTCAGACCCCTTGGAACATGTACTGCGGACAAAACGGAAAATCTATCCAGAGAAACAAACAGAGAAACAACGGCCTTCGTACTCCTCTTGGTTCCTACGCTGTACTCGTCTCTACGGCGGGGATGTACTTCACAGTCTCGGAACATGTACCTGCTAGACAAAACGGAAATCTATCCGAGAGAAACAAACAGAGAACAACGGCCTTCGTACTCCTCTTGGTTCCTACGCTGTACTCGTCTCTACGGACGGGGATGTACTTCACAGTCCTCGGAACATGTACTGCGCTAGACAAAACAGAAAATCTATCAAGAAACAAACAGAGAGAACAACGGCCCGTACTCCTCTTGGTTCCTACGCTGCTGTCTCTAAGGCGGGGATGTACTTCACGGTCCTCGGAACATGTACCTGCGCTAGACAAAAAATCTATCCAGAGAAACAAACAGAGAAACAACGGCCTTCGTACTCCTCTTGGTTCCTACGCTGTACTCGTCTATAAGGCGGGGTTGTACTCCAGAACCCTTGGAACATGTACCTGCGCTGGACAAAACGGAAAATCTATCAAGAGAAACAAACAGAGAAACAACGGCCTTCGTACTCCTCTTGGTTCCTACGCTGTACTCGTCTATAAGGCGGGGATGTACTTCACGGTCCTTGGAACATGTACCTGCGCTAGACAAAACGGAAATCTATCCAGAGAAACAAACAGAGAAACAACGGCCTTCGTACTCCTCTTGGTTCCTACGCTGTACTCGTCCCTAAGGCGGGGATGTACTTCACGGTCCTCGGAACATGTACCTGCTAGACAAAACGGAAATCTATCCAGAGAAACAAACAGAGAAACAACGGCCTTCGTACTCCTCTTGGTTCCTACGCTGTACTCGTCGCTAAGGCGGGGTTGTACTCCAGAACCCTTGGAACATGTACCTGCGCTGGACAAAACGGAAAATCTATCCAGAGAAACAAACAGAGAAACAACGGCCTTCGTACTCCTCTTGGTTCCGACGCTGTACTCGTCCCTAATCGGGGATGTACTTCACAGTCCTCGGAACATGTACCTGCGTTAGACAAAACAGAAAATCTATCAAGAGAAACAAACAGAGGAACAACGGCCTTCGTACTCCTCTTGGTTCCTACGCTGTACTCGTCCCTAAGGCGGGGATGTACTTCACGGTCCTTGGAACATGTACCTGCGCTAGACAAAACGGAAATCTATCCAGAGAAACAAACAGAGAAACAACGGCCTTCGTACTCCTCTTGGTTCCTACGCTGTACTCGTCCCTAAGGCGGGGATGTACTTCACGGTCCTTGGAACATGTACCTGCGCTAGACAAAACGGAAATCTATCCAGAGAAACAAACAGAGAAACAACGGCCTTCGTACTCCTCTTGGTTCCTACGCTGTACTCGTCTCTAAGGCGGGGTTGTACTCCAGAACCCTTGGAACATGTACCTGCGCTGGACAAAACGGAAAATCTATCAAGAGAAACAAACAGAGAAACAACGGCCTTCGTACTCCTCTTGGTTCCTACGCTGTACTCGTCTCTAAGGCGGGGATGTACTTCACAACGATTGGTAAAGAAAAATATCCAGAGAAACAAACAGAAAATCAAACGGAAATATTTCCAGACAATAAAAGAGAAAACGGAAATCTTTCCAGACAATAAAAGAGAAAATCAAACGAAAATATTTCCAAAGGAATAAAATAGAAAAAAAAAACAATAGTTTGATGCGCCGAAGGCGCCTTGATACGAGGCGAAGCCGAGCCGTAGCACTCGCTTCGACATATGGGGGTAACGACAAACGGGGACAACGACATATGTTTGCCATTCATTATGTTTATTAATGTTTGATGCGCCGAAGGCGCCTTGATACGAGGCGAAGCCGAGCCGTAGCACTCGCTTCGACATATGGGGGTAACGACAAACGGGGACAACGACATATGTTTGCCATTCATTATGTTTATTAATGTTTGATGCGCCGAAGGCGCCTTGATACGAGGCGAAGCCGAGCCGTAGCACTCGCTTCGACGTATGTCATCTTGTAGCACTCTGTTGGAATTTAAAAAAAATGTTATTTGAAAGTGCTACCTCCCTCCCATTAATTCCCCAGAAAACTCACAGCCCGGAAATACAAAGGGAAAAAGCCAAAAAGGAAGTCCCGCCCAATTTTTTGAAAACGTACAGCGCGCGTAAAGGGAAAAAGAAGCGTAACGGGTCCGCATATTGTTAACGGGTCTACCGGAGCGCAAAGGGAAAAAACCGAACCCGGAAAACGATTCGCGTCTTTTCCCGGGGACACGTTCCGCGCGCGACACGTGTAGTCGCGACAGCACGCGCGCGGGATGGGTTTTTCCCTTCTCAAAGGTCGGTCTCTAGGTAGTGGTACCCGCCGGCGAAAACTCTAGAAAAAGGCCGACCTCTGGGAAGGGAATGGACTTGCTCCGCGCTCGACACGTGGGTGAACGTGGGGCGCGCAATTTGCCGGTGGACTGCCTCCGCGCGCGACACGTGTTGCTTTCTGGTTAGTTTGCGAACCGTCCATTTCTCGTAACGGGCGCGCTTCCCAGTTAACGGGTTTACGGGTACCCGATTCGCGTTTGCCTTTATCTCCGTTTTTCCCTTAGTCTTCTTCTTTCGTCGCCTATCTTCGTGGCTCGCTGTTTCGGCTGGTCGTCTCGTCGGCGGCGCTGCTATTTTCCCTTCTCCTCCGTTGCTGTCGGGAACCTCTCGCAACTCATCGTCGGCGGACGTTTTTCCTGCTCCAGTGGTAAGCGCCGTCGTGTTTTTCTGCCTGCTTAGGGTTTCTAAGATCTTGGTTTTTCCCTTTGATTCGATTAGATCAAATCAGTTTTTCCCTTTGTATTTCCGGGCTGTGAGTTTTCTGGGGAATTAATGGGAGGGAGGTAGCACTTTCAATTGGAAAAATGCGGAAGGCGGATGCAGATGCGTTTTCTCTGAGTAAAGTCGGTACTTTTTTCGTCGATTTCTTTCGCCGCCTCTTGGTTACACACCTTCTGAGGAACATTGCCGTTGATTATGCGGCGCCGGAGTGGCCGCTCCGTTACACATCTCGTGATGACATGCATGTTATTATTTACGGTTTGTTTGTCTTTTTTCTTGACGATTTACCCGCCTTGGAGGAGCCGCTGAGTTTCCCGTCTCGTGTTGACATGCAGATGCGACGATGCTGCTTGTTCTTGTGGTTTCTATCTGTGTATTTTGTTTTAGGGTTTATATGTATCCCACATCGTACCTGAACTAGTTTTAGGGTTGTGCAGTGCTTGTTCATAAGATGGTTTTGTACTTCTGTGTGTTATTATCTAGTACTTGTGTGTCCAGCCTTTTCTGCCGGGACTTGCTTTCCTTTGTCTCTGGTACTTGTTATTGTTTGTCCTTGGTACTCGTGTGATAATTTGTTCTGTACCTGTGTAGCTCAGTCTATCGTACTTGTGCACCTATATCTCTTGTACTTGTGCTCCTATATCTCTTGTACTTGTGCACCTATATCTCTTGTACTTGTGCACCTATATCTCTTGTACTTGTGCACCTACATCTCTTGTACTTGTGCACCTTCATCTCTTGTACTTGTGCACCTATATCTCTTGTACTTGTGCACCTATATCTCTTGTACTTGTGCACCTATATCTCTTGTACTTGTGCTCCTATATCTATTGTACTTGTGCACCTATATCTCTTGTACTTGTGCTCCTATATCTCTTGTACTTGTACTTGTGCACCTACTTGTATTGTAATTGTGTACTGGTAAATTCATATTGGTCTGTTTTCTATAGTTTTCGTTGTGCTAGTTTTTATCTAGTTGTCTAGTTTCCTTTGGTCTATTTGTTGTAGAGTTAGCGGTACCAAAGGTGCTAGTGTTTCCTTTTTTCTAGAGTTTTCGGTCTGTAAATTATGTTGGTTTCTCTTGGACTCTTTTTTCGTCGTCCTGTTTTCTTTAGTTTCAAAAGTTATAAGATGCACACATCGTACCTGAACTATTTTTACAGTTCTCCAGTGCTTGTTAAGAAGGTGGTTTGGTACTTCTTTGTGCTATAGTTTTGTACCTGTGTGTGTGTCCAGCCGTTTGTGTCGGGTACTTGTTCGATTTTGTTTTTGGTACTCGTGTGGCAATTTGTTCTTTAGTTGTTCTCTTATTTCTCTGGTACTTGTGCACCTAATGGTGTTTTAGTTGCATACCCATATAATTGTGTAATTTGTGTTAACAGGTTGGAAAAGATGTCAGAGCCAGGTTTTCACTCTCGTGCGGATATTCCCGACCATCTTCGTGAAGCAGTTGATCGTCACATTTCAGATATGTTTCCTGGTGAAATGCATAATGATGTGAGCTTTTTGTTATGTTTTTTGATTTTTAATTACTGTGTTATTGTAAACTGCATTCTTAATTGTGTTTTTTTTTGTTTACAGTTACGTTGTAAGCTTAAAGAAATGTGGAAGACTTTCTTCACTTCCTCAATGATAAGAATGGGACATGGTCTTGTTGACCAGATGCGTGATATGCTTTCTCTTTTGTCAATTGAGTTGAAAAGGCAGCCATGTACTTGCAAGGGAAAGGAGCCTGAAACTGAAAATGTTGTTGGAGGTAGTTCTATGGCCCAGAAGTATGATGCCTATCCAGACACCGATTCTGATGATTGTCTTGAGCGTTTGGAGCTAACTGAGGAAGAGGATATTCCTGTATCTGCTTTGCATAGAATTTTGTTTGCTGATGTACTTCAGGCTCCTAGGAATTACATTGAAGGGTAACCGTTGGAATTCAATTTTCCATTTATTTTTCATCTATTTTTTTATAGACTGATGGTTATTCTTGTTGTTTTTAACAATTGCAGTAGTGAGAAAATACTTGAAGTTGGTGGAAAGTCTGTCAGCTGGCATAGTTTCTACCTTGCAATGAAGGGTGGTGGGTTTATGGATCCTTCTGTTATGGATGTTTTTCTTAAGTGCGTTGATGATGGTCTTGATTTCTTATATATTCCAAGTTCTTTGGCGGTACGTCATGTGTATATGTTTTAGATTTTTTTTTAACTAGATATTTTAGCATTTAGTTTTTTAATCATTTTCTTGTTTCTTTTTTCAGCATATCCTTGATGTGGATGAGGCGGACCCTATTCATCTGGCTGCAAGTTTTGCTGAACATGATCTGAAGTACTATAATTTGAATAGGGAAGAGGTATGTTTTGTCTTGTTTTGTTTGACGCTTATGTTTTTTCTATTACAAGTATCTTGGATGCTTTCTTATTTCTCGTGGGATTGTTTATTTTCAAACAGGTCTACATTACTTGTTGCGATTACACCCATTGGTGGGTTATCTTTGTCGACATCCATTTCAGGAAATTTAGAGTGTCTAGCTCACTGGAGTTGACTGAAGCTCAGATGGCTTCTACTGAAAGAATTGTATGGTTTTCGTTGTAATCTAACTAATTAAATAATTATTTACACATGACAGCACTAACTTTTATTTTTTATTGTTTTCAGTGCAAATCATTCAAGAAACTTTACAGTCATCTTCATGGTGTTGAGGGATTAAACATCTCATCGTTCAAGATAAAAGTTTGCGGCACCCCTTCTTGTTCAGAGTAATCGTCTTTTCATAATGTGAATTATGATTTTATTTTATTTACTGTGTTTGGATTTAGTTGTTTTTTTCTTTTTTGTCCATTAGGAGAAGCGCGAGGCGTGACTGTGGTATCTATGCAATGAGGTTTATTTGGATGTTCAAGGCTAATTTTTACCCACATGTATTCAAGGTAGGTAATGTGTTGTGTACATAGTTTTATACTTTTTTTCAATAGAATGTAAGGCGGTTTTTTTAGTACCTGTTCACTGTATAATACTACATGTCAATGGTTCTGTTTAGTACTTGTACATCTTGTGTACTTTTCCGTTCGGAGCATGTGCGTTCTGAATTTTTGTGTATTCTTGTTGAAGATAATTAACCATTGTGTTGTTTCGTGTTTTTCAGACTGACATTGAAAGTTTTCGACAGTACTTCGCTGGAGTGATGCTCACTTATGATTCTCCTGATTATTTGGCAAGTTTCGTACGCGAACAGATTGAAGAATTCGAAAGTAAGAACTGTTTTACAATGGTTATCCTTTTTTCGTCCAGTGAAGTCAATGAAGTGAACTTGATTGTACAAAATAAGGAAATGAAGTACATAAGAACATTACATATTCATTCCATTGTTTCTATCATATATTCTAAAATATTCCTGTGGCCTCCTCCTTGTGTGATTTCTATTTTTATTGTTCTCCTTTGATATCCTTTGCTCATCTTCGACCTCTGCAAAATAAATATATTTCAAATTTATGTTTAGCTTTTTGGAGAAAGCTTAATATTTACATCATTAGGTTTTCATAACTGACAAAAGTAATTTCATGGGCACACTTACCGTTTTAATATGTCTTGTGTTCCAAATACTAGATATTCCATGTTACACCTTATTCTTCCGTTGTGGTAGTACATACCGTGCGTGTTTCCTGGTATTCTTGTTCTTTCTGTTGTGTTGTTATCATCATTTGTGTGTCTATCTGTTGATTGATCCTGTGCTGTATTGCTTGTATACCTTTGCTGTGATGCTGCTTCCTGTGCTGCTGCTGCTGCTTGTGCTGCTGCCTGTGCTGCCTGTGCTGCTATTTCTGCTTTCAGTGTTTCACATCCTGTTTTGTTGTGTCCTGATACTTTGCAGTGGCCGCATGTTATTTGTCTAGTTTTCTGTTTTTTTTCTGAACCTGGCATCATTCTGTCTCCTCTTTTTGTTCCTCTTCTGTCGGACATTGGTGGGTCACGTAATGTTTCGTTGCTAGCTGTTTCTTCATCGTGTAGTTTTTTGGCTCCTTCATCTTCTCTGATTGCTGCCAGCACTTTTGTTTCCATATCACGCATACACTGAATCATGACATTATATGCTTTGTCAATTGGGCACGCTTTGTTGCAAAGTTCTGCCATATGGCTCATCACACCGGCAAACTTTAGTGTTTCATCTCCGCAAGTAGCATCTGCGACATTTCCTAATGTTGCGAGTTCCGTGTCTATGTCTTTTCTCCATCTTTGAATCACAAAACTCTCTGGCAAATCACTGATCTCCATGTGAACCATTGCTTTTATCACATGGCAGCAATGTATACCATCCCTCTGCATCTTCTTGCAGGAACACATGAAGTTTCTTTTTTCATCGTCAAATGTGACGTCGAAACACTCCCTTTTGAATTCCATGTGGTCGTAGGATTTCACTATTCTTTTCAGCCGGAGGTGGCGACCAGGTTCAAGAGATCCATCTACCTTGAATGCTGTGTTGTTTGTTATCTCGATCTGGAACTTCTCGAATATGTCATTTGTGAATTGTTCAAGAGCTTGCTTCTCAAACGGGTGTCTTGTTACTGCTTTTGCTGTTTTGAGTGATGATACGAGCTTCTTCTTGTCCAGGGCAGATAAGCACTTGTCTTGTATAACCTCGTATTGTTCTAGGAACATTGTTATTGTGTCTGTGTGCTGGCTATAGCATTTCCACATGTTATTTGTGCTCTCGCTCCTTCCTGTGCTTGATGAGAATGGGAAAAAATTATCCATGAAGTACGCTGGTACCCACCTGTGTCTTATTCTGTATAACTTGCTTAGGTGTTTTTCTCCGCCAGCATTGTAATCCTTTATCACTTTATTCCATCCCATTTCGAACTCAGCTGGTGTGAATGCGTTCTTTGCAACGTACATTAGCATTTCTGACAATCCTGTATTTTTTGCAAAGAAGGTGCTCTCTTTCTGACTCATCTTGGTCACGATGTGGAAGTAGCAGTTCCTGTGGGTTGTAGTCTTTAGAACTGTCTTTATTGCTTTCTTCATTGCTTTGTCTGATCTGTTATTATTGTCTTTGGTTCTTTTCCACCCATGGCCTGAACAAATGTTTCCAGCACCCATATGAATGTATCTGTTTTTTGATCCTTGAGCAGAGCAACGGCAAACAGTACTGTGGAGCCGTGATTGTTCACCCCCACTATAGGAACAAATGGTAAGCCGTACTTGTTTGTGCTGAAAGTTGTGTCGAAAGATATGTAGTCACCGAACAGTTTGTAGTTCATTACGCACATTGCGTCCATCCAAAACAGGCTGCGAACCCTTTTTTCACTGTCTATCTCCATGGCATAATAGAAGCCAGGTACTGTTTTCTGGAGTGTCTTGAAGCGTTCCAGGCACTTCTGAATGTCATGGTCCTTTTCAATTTGTTGTTGTTGACTTTTTATGTTGCTTAGATCAACAGCATCGAAGGGTATTCCGCGGAATTTCCCTCTGATTGACCGGAAGATTAACATCATCTTCCTTGGTGGCAGACGTCCCATCTGTAGTAGATGAATTAATCTCCTGTCGAGATCAGTCATCCTTTTGTGACAGTGTGCAAACCTAATGAGATAGTCTGTTGGCTCCAGCGGATGGTTGTGTTCTAAGTGGACCTTCTTGATGTACCAGTATCCATCAAATTCTCTTACAATTATGTGTGCTTTACAGCCAGTCTTCAGTAGTATATTTGTTCTCCTCTGAGACGATGTTTTGGCATCTGTGTTTGTGCATCCTTCCTTGTTACATGTGAATGTTTGCATGTAAATTTCTCCGTTTTTTCCTGATCTCTTGCTGCTGAACTTCTTCACTGCAAATCCTTCCTTTCTTGCATACAGAGCGTATCTGTAGAATGCATCGTCTCTTGTTTTGAAGCGGGCACCTTCCTTTGGTATAGCTGCACTGATAATCTCTTCAACTGCTGGGTAGTCATCTGTGTTGAACATCTTGTCCATTTCTTCTTCCATCTTTGTTGGAGGATCTGGATTTATTTCTGGATCATCATCGTTCAGTTCTTCTTTTGTTTCTTGTTTAGTAGCTTGTTCCTCTGTGGACGAGTTTGATTGTCCTGTGCTGTGTTTCTGCGATGATGAATAAGCTTCCTTTTGACTTGTTTCCTTTGAGGCACTTGTTTCTTCATCGGTACTTCCCATTCCTCTGGTTTCCTGAATTCATAACATTTACATTGTGCATCAGTTTTGTAAGATGGTGTTTCAGAGGTCTACATATTTTAGTGTTTATTTTCCACATATAACACAGCGTGGACTGTTTCAAAAATCAAAATTACGTACCTGGTGATCGATGTTTTTATTTCCCGATGTTTCTGTACATGTGTATGCTTCATATGTTTCCTGTAAATTAAAGGTTTACAGTTAATTTTTTTAATGCATTGTTTTAAATGAACTTGATAATTTTAGTGCATACATGTAGTTACTACCTTTGTATTGCTTGTTGTGCTATCACTGGAGTTGGTGTTGGCTGTAGCAAACTTCATTTCCTGAAGATAAGTAAATCAAGTAAACTTTATGTTAGATTCCTGGTTTACTGATGTTTCTCCAGAGTGCATAATCATTGTACCTTGCTAATTTTTGCTGGTATTGGTTGCTTTTGTGTTTTCCAGTTATTCTGTTTGTCTGGTATACCATATTTGCTGCTTGGACCTGCATGTTGTTTCATTCCTGCCTGGTTGCTGTAAACCTCCTGCAAAATAGATATACATTTAATTTTGTCAGGATATTTTTTAATCACAGTTTCTGTTGTCGTCATTGCGAGAAGTGTTGATCAACTGTAATCTACATGCCTTTTTGATGTCTTCTTTGTTTTGTTGAGATTGTTGTCGGGAGGTCTCGTGCTTGTCTACTAGCTTGATCTGTGTGTTGTTGTTGTCGTTGTTGTCGTCAGACATATCATCGTCCTCGATTTCTTTGAATAAACCCTGAGAAATGGATAAATAATTATCAGGATTTATCCTAAAAATGTTTTGACTTTGTACTTTACTTCTATAACCTTTGTTACTTACCTCGTAACTTGATGAGCTTCTTTGCATGTATTTTCCCGCTGGTGTAGCTGAGCTGTTCTGGCTGCTTGTTGCTGACACATAATTATGCTTTCCTGTTTGTTCGTGATGTTTTTGTCTCACATTGTTGCCATCAGCATCCTGTAAGAAGATTGACAGTCAGTAATATTACTATCACAGAAAATAATTACTTTTAATTATATTTGTTAAATTGATTCAATAATATGTACTAATGAATTTTCAGTGCCATATGTATTAATTAATTTTACCAACCTTCATTGTGAAGTTTTGCGATTGATATGATTTGACGTTGCTTGCATGCAGGGAAGGATACTCTCTTGAACAAGCGTAGGAGGGAGCATACTGATTGATATTCTCAGAGGTTAGCAATTTTTTTCCTTCATCCCTCTATCCAATTCCATTGTTGAGCTGTTGCTGGAAGCTTCTTCCTTCTTTACTTCAATTAGAGATCGTTTAAGGTGAGCACACTGCACTCTGTACTGTGACTCAGCTTGTTTAAGTTTATTTTGTTGCATTTTCTCCTTTTTATTCTTCCATGCGTGTATTCTTGCCTGAAAAAAAAATGATTATAAAATTTTGTGTACATGCATGTCAAAAAAAAGGAATAATAGTTTATTTTGTGTACATTTTAAATGCAGATATATGATCACATTACAAATAAATCACAATAAGGTCATATTATAGGTACAGTACTAGAAGTTGTGTACCTGTTGACATGTGTAAGCTGTTGTTGCCTGGAATTGTTTCTAGTGCTTCTTACTACTATGGGCTAGTACTTCTTGAACAACATAGGCACGATAATACTGTTGCTTTTGTTTGACAGCATGGAAATTGTTTTTCCAAGCAATTGTTACTAGTACTTGTTAATATGAATAGTTACTAGTAATAGTTAATATGAAATCATTATATGCACAAGTTTGTCTGTTTTCTCCATGCAGTTTTACTAGTACTTGTTAACATGGTGAATTGGTACTTCCCTGTACGACAAAGTTTAGCACTATAGCATAACGGGGAGGTGCTTGTAAGTAGAATGGATTTTGATAAGTTTTACCATTTTTGCAACTTTTGCCATCTGTTCAGCAGTTAGTGGTATCTTTACTCCAGGTGGCAGCTTGTTCAACCACATTATTTGTTGTTCTTCATCCTTGTTGTGTGGTGCCCATGTTTCATCCATCTTCTCTGATGATTCTTTTTTTTTCCTCTCCAGCCCTGCAGGAGTATGAAATGTTGAAGTTCAAGACTATGAAGAGCAAGCGTGTAAGGTTGAGAAGTTTGAGTGCTACTTTTGACAAGTATTCAGAAGGAAATGTGCAAGTTTGAATTTACGACTAGTTTTGATGAGTATCCAGTGTTTGAACTTGTTTAGTGCGTGTTTGAGTGGTTAGTCTGTGCCTGTTTGTATTCCAGAATCAACGAGAAAGAAACCTGGTGAATTTACCTATGAGGTTGTTCCGATCAGATGTATTTTGCACTTTGCCTAATACTGTAGATCTGCGAGATCAGCTTCTCTCATCCCTTGTTTGTTCCCTTGTGTTGATATTTTCTCTCCTGCACGTCCGAATTTTGAATCTAAGGAAAAAAAAAATATTGATGAAAAATTGCGATTCACTGAAGTACATGTTAGTTGTGGATGGGGTTCCAGCTGTAGAGCGAGAAAAATTGGGGCACGGAATAGTACGTTTCAAATCTACGAACGTGGAATTTAGATGTTTACCTTGAGTTCGTGATCGTTCGTCTTCCTTCGTCTTCGTTGGTGGCTTCGTCGTTCCCCTCGTCTGGATCTGGATTTGAATTTTGAATCTGTTGGAGAGAGAGGAGGAGATGGAAAGCGTGATCCTGTTGTCCACCAAAAGTGGAGGATTAGTTAAGATTTCTACCTTCGAGATAATTCTTATCCTGCATTTGTGGGCCAGCATATTTCATTAAATGGGAGTTGGTGTTTCAGTATGACATGTGGGTCCTCCTTGTTCTGATCATTCCTTTTCTTCGTGGATGACATGTGGGACTGTGGATGGGAGGATTTATTCTACTTCACTTTCCCATTTTTCTTCTGTGACGTCCCCGTAATTTTTGGCGTCATTCATTGATCCCGTGAGCCATCTTCTTCCTCCCTCTTGCCCTCTTCGTACGCTTGCGCCCCCCATCTCAGATCTGTTTTTGAAACCTCTCGTCTGGCATGCTTCCTAACCCTATTTATCGTTTGATTTCTTTCTTCGATTGTTGAATGTAGGCGGCGGGTTCTCAATAAAGATCCCCGTGGATTTTTCGGCTGGTTTTGTGAGTTCTCGTTGTTTTCTCGTAGCCTGCGTTGTTCAATGGATGATGAAGCTGCTGTACCTCGTGATGGTGAAGATGAGGTCACCCCTCAATTATCTGATACGCAGTCTTTTTCCGTTGATGGTACTGAGTTGGTGACTCAGGAATTCATGGTGCGTGACCAGCTTGAGCAGGATAGGATGAGAATGGAGAAGAAAGTATCTGCTACTAATGAAAAAATTGAACAGCACAGATTGAGAAAATCTTGGTTAGTTTATATTATTTGTTATTCCTATATATGTTTGTTCATGCTTCTGGTTTATTTTCATGTCTTGATCATGTGTTTATGTGTTTTCTGTTTTCCAGTTCTGGATCTATCCCTAATGGTTCATCAGAATTTAGTACAAAACTTAGCCTTCCAAAGTTCATTTCTGTTTGCAAGTCCCTTAGCCCCAAACAAAGGGGTTATGTTGCTGATATAGGTCAAGGATCTCTCCTTGATATTCGTCTTGAAGAGATACCAAGGGCTTTTGTTGCTTGGATTGTCAGCAACTATGTTGCTTCAAAGAGGATGTTTGTCTTCAAAAGTGGCTTTGACTTCGCTTTCAATGCACTGTGTGTCCATAAGGTTTTAGGCACACCAATTGGAGGACGGCGCATTCCTATCAAGTGCAGTGAGCAATTCAGGGATGTCGTTAGGAATCGGTCATGTTGTGAAGGCAGTACCCCAACTATAAATGAGCTAATGAATATGCTGTCTTCTGACTTGGAAGAGGAAGATTTCAAGATATATTGGATGATGTTCTGTATTACTGCATTTCTATGTCCAACGACGTATGAGTGCGTCAGTCCTGACTACCTTTCAGCACTTGAGGGTCCTTCTGAGGAAATCTGCACGTATGATTGGTCTTCAGCAGTGTTTCAGAAACTTTCAGCTTCCATGAAAACGTTCGTTGATTGTGGTCTACAGGGTGCTCTCTGTGGTTGCTTGGTTGTTCCTCTGGTTAGTAACTCCTTTAGTTTCTCATCAGCTGCTGTTGTCATGTTATTGATTAATTCTATCTGAGTGCCTGATTTTTTTTTTGTGCTTTGTTGTTCTTTGTAGATGACTTACTTAGAATATCTTGATATAAAAGTCAAAGAGCTTGCTAGTGTTGTTCCAAGAATTAGTGTATGGGATTCAGTGACAGTTAGTGAATTTGAAAAACTTGACTTGGTTTCTGCGGAGGATGGAACCTATGGCGAAATACCGGTTAGTGTATTTCATTGTCTGATGATGAGCAATACATGTTTTAAAATTTTATGTTTATGTGTTGTCCCTAAACTGTGTTTTTTATTTTTCATTGTGTGTGTTATAATTAGCTGAAGGATGTGAGACGTACTCCGTTTCATCAGAGTGGGTCTTCCACTTTCTTTATTGGAGATCTGCATCCCGGTCTCGAGACGTTTCTTTGCTCCTTTGTGAAGCCTGCGATGCGTCCATTGGTACGTTTATTGTGATGTTCTGTTTTAATTGACATCTGTAGTGTAATGTTTTATAGTTCGAAGCAGTTGTCTGCAATTACTAATTTTTTGTTTTGTTTTGTTTTTTTTTTTTTTTTTTTGATTTTGCAACAGGCTGTTGATGACCTGAAAGAAATTCAGCAGGGCTTGTACTTTGAGATATTTTCTGCAATTCAGCCAATCATCAACAATAAGATTGCCAATGTTTTGCAGCTTGCGAGCCACTATAATGAACGAAGATTTTGCACATCTGAAGATAAACAGGGTGGTTCTTGTTCAAGGCCATGGTTCAGTAATATGGCGAATTGTCTGGGTATACTCAATGATTTTGATCATATATACCGCTCGAATGGAACGGGAGATAGCCCATGTGTCGTTAGAACTCAATCAAATCAAGAAGTCTCCGTATTGAATGACCAAACATACAGCTTGCCAGAAAGCCAGAACAGGAATAAGGGTATTGCTAGTAATGCTGAGATGTGCGATGACATGTGGCGTGAGCAAATCATGCCGATTAGTCAGAATGTTTATAAACAGATTAGGTTGCTTCAACAGCTCATTCCTATTAATTGCAAATACACTCCAAATGCATTGTATAAGGAGTATCTGCTGAATCTCGAAGCGTATCTTGATCGCGTCGTGGAGGATCTTCCATCAATACTCCCATCCGAAGGAGCGTTGGATTTGCTTGTGCAGAAGGGAGTTGTTTGCAACTGTTGTGGACTTTTGAATAGTCCTCTTGCTTCTGAAACTTGCAACTGCTCGGTTGCCTTAGATACTGGTAAGAGCGCAGTTGGTGAGAGGTTAAACATTCCCTCTGTTACCCCCGTGAAGGTGCATGACAATGTTAGACAAGTTTATGCATCTGTAGGAAATGAAGCTGTCCTTGGTAAGATCGAGGTTGGTTTTCCTGAGTCCACTAGCAAAGGGAGCGGCTCAGCTGCGTGTTCTTCGGGTGCTACTACGAAAACCTGCAAGGCCGACTCTCTGGCTTGTGTTAACGCTGATAGAGTAGATTGCAAAGATGGCTCATCCGGTAATTCTAACGATCCAACAGTTGAAGTTAAACAAATTGGCAAGAAACTGGAAGTCGAAACTCAATCTTATTGCACTACAGCTGCAGAACCTGCAATCAATCCCACTGCTTTTGCTGATGAGCATGCTAAGGTTTCCACTTCTAATAATCCAGCTACTGGTCTTGAAGATTCTCTTCTACTCCCGTCTTCGAAGAGAAATTCATCTGAGTCTCTCGGTTTCCAGCATGACTCATCTGCGAAGAAACAAAAGATGTCTGTACTGGAGGATGGTAGCTCAAAGATGGCAAGTGGTGCAGACCAAACTAGTTATATTGTTCCATGTGACCCGTTGGATGAACCTTCTGCTTGGGAAGAAATAGAAAGGATTGAGAGGACGAAAACGCTTGCAATGAAGAAATTTTCATATTCATCACCCTCAGATGTCTTGTTGGCTGAACATTTGGTGCCTGTTGGAAGTGTTTGTATGCCATCTAGTACTCAACACCAGTATCTAGACGGAGTCCCTGGTATGTCGCAGCCATCCCAACCAGGATTGTCATCTGGTTATCAGGGCATTCTCCGTGATCGAAATGGAAGAACATTCCATGGAGGGCGAAGGACTGTTAATTTCGCAGACCCTCCTGCCTCCCAAGCTATTATTTCTAACATTGATGGTTTGCACCTGTCAAATCATTCATCTTTGCAAGCAGTAAACACACCTGGAAGGACAATATCTGTGCCTGGTTTTAACACTGGGTTTGCTGGTTATAGACATGAGAGATCTATTGCTTATGAAGGGTCTTCTCTTCAGAGCTCTTACAACACTGGTCATAACAGCTCTTACAACACGCTTGGGCAGCAAAATTTTCAGAGCTCTCAAAGTGCAGGGAGGTATAATGGTAGCCAACATGACGATGAAGATGTGGGTGGGAACGCTGGTTATGTGGTTACTCCTTTTCCGGAATTCATGATTCGATCTCCACGTGCTTGTGCTACGCCGCAGTATCACCAGAGGAATTATGGTGAACAGCAGGTACGATTTAACACGAGTCTGTCACAAGGCACATATAATAGAGGATCAACAGCAGGGCTTTCACAAAGTCAACCTTTGCATCATGGAAACCATCGCCCCTTCCTCTCAATTAGAGATTCGACGCAGGCTGAGATTGATATGATGGAGTGGGTGCGAAAGTATTTACCAGCGCAATTTGGTAGAAGGTATCCTACTATTTCATGCCACTGGTTTTCCATTTTATTTAATCATTTTAAATAATCTTTTTGCTGTGTTGTGATTTTGTTTTGTTGTGCAGCCCAAGAATTGTTGAGACAAGGGGAAGATGGGCCACTCACAGAAATTTTGGGTTGTCAATGCAACCTGGTGGTTATGTTCATGACTACGTTATGAATGTATTTGCTGCCACTGTAATGGAAGAGCAGTATGACAACAGTGTCTTCCTTAATCAACAGCGTCCCCAGTGCCTAAAGTACATAATGTACAGTGAGAGTGTAGTAAGTTTTTACTATTTCTTTTTTGTTTATTAAATATGGATATTTTTCTACTTTTTTATGGATAATTGTTTGGCAGAATGGTAAAATCAGTTTTTTTTTTCTTTCTACTTTGCTAGAGGGCATTCAGGGAATTGGGTGCTGATCCGAACGCACTGAAGAATTACATTATGGAGCCTAATTTACCCTGTAGGATATATCACTTTGATGTTGTGAGTATTTTGTTTTGTATGATATTTGTATCTTGAATATATATATTGTCTAGTATGCCAAAAGTTTTCCTTTTATGTTTTATAATTGAATTTGGTTTCAACTGCTATTTCAACTCTTTTGCAACTATTTGATTTTTTGTATTTTAAAAATTACACTTGTCCTTTTAATTTTATTTTTTAGCTATTTTTAAAAATTTGGTTGTTTTTCAGGTAATTCTTCCTGTTAGAGATAATCACTTTTGGATTGTGGTTGTCGCTAATTTCGCCCGACTGCGGTTTGAGACATATTGTCCTTATTATGATGCTACTGTAGCAGAAAATATTGCAATGACTGTTATTGATAACTTCAAGAAGGCTTATACAGCAGCATATTACTCTGAGCGTTATGATATTTATAACTTTCAGGTGATGCCTGCCCAAATCGTTTCTGACAACATCAATGAGTAAGTAAAATTTTAAGAGATTGTATTTATCATTGTGTTTCTATGTGTCTTTGTTTTGTTCTGTGGTAATTCATATAGTTTTATTTTCTTGTTCTTACTCAAACTGTTTTTAGGAACGACTCTGGACCTCAAGCTATGAAAGTAATTCTTCAACATTGCGGTGGTTTCCAGCATAAGATAAGAGAAGTAAGTCTTTGTCTATGTTTTTCTTGGCATATGTAATTGTTGGTCTGCATATAATTTTCATTTGTTAATTGCAGAATGATGTTATCAAGCTGCGTGAGCAGCTGGTGTTCTATATGCTAACTTTCCAAGGTAATGCAAAGAAAATGCCTGCAGTCGTTGATATAATGAGAAAGCATGCAAGACGGTGAATGTTGCTCGATAAGGATATACAAACCCGTTCGGAAAGAAACATGTTTCTCTGTTTGTATTCCGACAGTATCGTTGATTCTCCGTTATGGTTCTATTTATATTTTAGTTTGTGCTTTAACTATTTGTAACTGAACCCAAGAATCTCCTGTTTTGTACTGTCACCTTGTGTTGAACATCTGTGGTTTCGCTTTTCTGGCATATATTTGTCTGTACTTGTACTCTTATGTCTTACGTACTTGATATTTGCTTCCTGATGTACTTACGCCTTTATTGTGACTGTGAGACACTTACTATTCCTTGCTATGTTTCCCTCAAGTTATGAAAATGTTATTGTGTCTGTTGCTGTAGTTAATACTTGTGATTGTAGTTTATATTTTAGCTTATATTTTAGCTGTATTTGTACTTTTGTATATTATGTACCTACGACTTTCGTGTTGTTGTACTTAGACCTGTACCTTCATGCACCCATCACCGCTGTACTGTAGACACCTCACACACCTGTACCTTCCATCAGAACCCACAATTTGCAGACAAATATAAAGAAACAGTTATGTTTTTCTCTTGCTGCCTAAACTGTACTCGTGCACCCTTCACCGCTGTACTCCACCCTGCTGGCACATGTCCATTCGCAAAATAACAAAAAACATGCGGAAAACACTCCTGTGCTCCTCTTGCTAATGAAGCTGTACTCGTGCACCGATCACCTCTGTACTTGACACACCTTACACCTGTACTTTCTTGAATAACCCAAAATTTGCAGACAAAATTAGTGAAACAGTTATGTTTTTCTCTTGCTGCCTAAACTGTACTCGTGCACCCTTCACCGCTGTACTCCACCCTGCTGGCACATGTCCATTCGCAAAATAACAAAAAACATGCGGAAAACACTCCTGTGCTCCTCTTGCTAATGAAGATGTACTCGTGCACCGATCACCTCTGTACTTGACACACCTTGCACCTGTACTTTCTTGAATAACCCAAAATTTGCAGACAAAATTAGTGAAACAGTTATGTATTCCTCTTGCTGCCTAAGCTGTACTCGTGCGCCTTCACCGCTGTACTCCACCCTGCTGGCACATGTCCATTCGCAAAATAACAGAAAACATAGGGAAACAATACTGTACCCCTCTTCCTAGCGAAGATGTACTCGTGCATCCATCACTGCTGTACTCGATACACCTTGCACCTGTACTCTCTTGAATAACCCAAAATTTGCAGACAAAATTAGTGAAACAGTTATGTATTCCTCTTGCTGCCTAAGCTGTACTCGTGCGCCTTCAACCGCTGTACTCGACCTTGCTGGCACATGTCCATTCGCAAAATAACAAAAAACATGCAGAAAACATAGGGAAACAATACTGTACCCCTTTTCCTATCGAAGATGTACTCGTGCATCCATCACTGCTGTACTCGATACACCTTGCACCTGTACATTCGTGCAGAACACAAAATTTGCAGACAAAATGAGTGAAACAGTTATGTATTCTTCTTGCTGCCTAAGCTGTACTCGTGCGCCTTCAACCGCTGTACTCGACTGATATTTTACATGGGGAACTATTGAGTACTATTGGTTAATAGTTTTTTCAAGTCTTGTTTTGTGTACTTGTTCCGCCATTGAAATGTACTTTATTCTTGATAGGTGCTGTGCTTATGCCTTTTGTCGTTGTACTTACGCCTTGAAATGTGGCATACTTGGGACTCTTCTGTCGTTGTACTTACGGCTTGTTTATGTACGACGGTGAACATTTACAGTTCTTTGGTACCGCTTTGTTGCCTGTGGCGGTGATTGAATTTATTAATAAAATAATGAGCTAGTAATGCGCATGTTTCATGGGGAACTGGAAACGATTAGTCAATAACCTACTTACTTCTCCTTGAATTTGCACTGGTGGCTGGTGCCGTGGAGCGTCGGAGAGTCCTGCGAGTGAGATTCTTTCCTTTCGAATTCCCGACTTTTGATTTACTTTCACTCACTGATGAGTGGGCCAACATAAAGTGGGTGCCGCGTGTTAGTGACTTGAAGCCACTCTATGGTATGTAAAATGGCGCCGTTCAGTCGTCGTACTAGGAGCATCTGGTGGTTTGCGCTCCGAGTCCGCCGGTTTTATATTCTGTTCCTTCCTGGTTAGGGTTTCCGTCTTCGCTCCGCTCTCTGCTCACCATCTTCTCTTCCTGGTTAGGGTTCCCGTCTCCGCTCCGCTCTCTGCTCAACATCTTCCCTTCCTGGTTAGGGTTTCCGTAATATGTTCATTTCTTTGTTTGTTTATTTCCCTCGTAAATTCATTCTGTAATCCTATAGATATATTGTTTATGTTTCTGGTGTAGTTCTTATTTTGTTTCCTCTTTATTCCTCTTATACTTTTTCTCGGACATCCTCTATTTCTCACGCTTTGTAACTACCTCCTTTTCGTCTATTTCTTCCAGATCTGTATCTATTTCTTATCCTAAACTGCTGCTTTTGTAGATAAGGAGTTTACGAACCATAGATTTATCTTTTTTATATTAATAGCATGCTCGTTTGTTGCAAGATTTCTTATTCAAGTTAGTTGGAGGCATCATTTCCTTCTCTTCCAAACCATTAGTTTGTTCGGTCGATTGTATTGGTTTTTTCTTTATTTCTTCCAGATCTGTATCTATTTCTTATTTTTAAACTGCGGTTTTTGTAGATGATGAGTCTAAGAACCATAGAAATATCTTTTTTATATTTCTAGCATGCTCGTTTGTTGCAAGATTTCCTGCTCTTATAGAACATTATTTTGTTCGGTGATTGTATGGGTCCAAATGATATTTGTTCTTTATTTTCATTATTCTTTCTTGTGGTGTTGTAGAAGCTGGAACACGCAAAACACGGTTTGTGATGGATTCTGGTGAAGCTTCAAAAAGGCCCTTGGTTGATGATGCAGTTGATCTTGGAGAAGCTTCAGTTGATGTCGCAGATGCTTCAAAAATCCGTAATTTTGAAGATATTGCCAAGGTATTTGTTTAGTTCTTATTTTTTCAGTTGTCTTGCACAGGAATATACGCGCTTACTAACTTTTATCCATCTTGTTTGTAATTCAATTTTCTAGAGTATAAACCTGAGTACGAAACTTCCAAGGATTACAATGGATATGCTTGGAATTGATGTTGGTCCTGTCGATACAATTGGAAAAGCTACGTTTAGTGTATCCAGGTTTTTTACCAGCACATTCGTTGTCGCTCATGCTTTGAGCAAGTTTCTTGGTCACACAAAGTTCCTTGCCATTGAGAACTACCATCATGGAAGTGTTCTTGTCAAGTTCCAAGATCCTAGTGACCTGCAGAAAGTTACTGGCCACATATTCAATTATGAATTTTTTGGACCCTTCCATGTCAGTCAAGTTGACTATGTTGAAGCTCAACCTACCGATTATGCAGAGTTGTTAGATGGTTTTGCATCCAAATCCAACTTCTGAAATTGTTTGTGGCAAATTGTTACATCGTGCCGTGTTGGTTATGGTTGTTTTGTAAGACTTTATTGTGCCGTGTTGGTTATGGTTGTCTTGTAAGACTTTATTGTGTCGTGTTTGGTATGTTTATCTTGTAAGACTTTATGTTGTTGAGTACAATGTAATGTACCATGTACGTGGTACTTGACTTTAATTATCTTCTGTTTATTGATGTACTCACCTCGTATTTATCTTTGGTTTATAGTTCAATTTAGCTAGTATCTGTGGAATTTACATATTTACCTATGTACTATTATGGGGACTGCCAGTCTGTTGTTTTTTGCTCATATTTTCGATCATCCGTGTTGTTTTATCTTTATGTTTCCGTTTCTCTGCGAGGTAGGTACTGGTGCTAAGAGTGTCGAGTACATTTTTGCAGGAGAGACTAGTGCCTGTGTATCATGAATAGGGGAGTGCTATTTAATTTCTGTTGGTTTCTTGTCAGGTTTTCTATTGTACATCGTAGGTACAGGTGGTTTATGGTATGGAGTACAGTTGTTCTACTGAGACGAGTACGTCTGCAGGACGAGTAGGAGTACCAGAATATATGTGGTGGTTTTCGTTATTGCTTTCGATTCTGCGGAGTAGGTACTGGTGCTAGGAATGTCGAGTACAATTTTGCAGCAGAGACGAGTGCATGTGTATCAAGAATAGGAGTTTTATATAATCTCTGTTGGTTTTATTGTCAGGATTTCTGTTGTACAACGTAGGTACAGGTGCTTTATTGTATGGAGTACAGTGGTTCTACTGAGACGAGTACATATTCGGCACGAGCAGGAGTATCAGATTATCTGTGGTGGTTTTCATTACTACTTTCGATTCTGCGGGGTAGGTACTGATGCTAAGTGTATCGAGTACATTTTTTCAGTAGATACAAGTACATCTGTACCATGAATAGGAGTGCCAGTTAATTTCTGTTGGTTTTCTTTGTCAGGATTTGTGTTGTATAACGTAGGTACAGGTGATTTATTGGGTGGAGTACAGTGGTTCTACTGAGCAAAAAAAATATAGAGAAACAGTTACGTACTGCTCTTGCTGCCTAACATGTACTCGTGCGCCTTTAACCGCTGTACTCGACCCTGCTGGCGCATGTCCCTTCCCAAGGAAGAAACAACGTGCAGAAAAAAAATGGAAACACGCCTGTACTTCTCTTGCTGACGAAGCTGTACTCGTGCACGCATCACCGCTGTACTCGACACACCTGACAACTGTACTTTCTTGAATAACCCAAAATTTGCAGACAAATATAGAAAAACAGTCATGTGTTCTTCTTGTTGGCTAACCTGTACTCGTGCGCCCTTCACCGCTGTAATTTTCCTTGCTGGCACATGTCCATTCGCAAGTAACAATAAACATGCAGAAAACATAGAGAAACAATACTGTACCCCTCTTCCCAGCGAAGCTGTACTCGTGCACCGAACACCATTGTACTTGACACACTTTACACCTGTACTCTCTTGAATAACCCAAAATTTGCAGACAAAATTAGTGAAACAGTTATGTATTCCTCTTGCTGGCTAACCTGTACTCGTGCGCCTTCAACCGCTGTACTCGACCTTGCTGGCACATGTCCATTCGCAAAATAACAAAAAACATGCGAAAACATAGGGAAACAATACTGTACCCCTCTTCCTAGCGAAGATGTACTCGTGCATCCATCACTGATGTACTCGATACACCTTGCACCTGTACTCTCTTGAATAACCCAAAATTTGCAGACAAAATTAGTGAAACAGTTATGTATTCCTCTTGCTGCCTAAGCTGTACTCGTGCGCCTTCAACCGCTGTACTCGACCTTGCTGGCACATGTCCATTCGCAAAATAACAAAAAACATGCAGAAAACATAGGGAAACAATACTGTACCCCTTTTCCTATCGAAGATGTACTCGTGCATCCATCACTGCTGTACTCGATACACCTTGCACCTGTACATTCGTGCAGAACACAAAATTTGCAGACAAAATGAGTGAAACAGTTATGTATTCTTCTTGCTGCCTAAGCTGTACTCGTGCGCCTTTCACTCGACTGATATTTTACATGGGGAACTATTGAGTACTATTGGTTAATAGTTTTTTCAAGTCTTGTTTTGTGTACTTGTTCCGCCATTGAAATGTACTTTATTCTTGATAGGTGCTGTGCTTATGCCTTTTGTCGCTGTACTTACGCCTTGAAATGTGGCATACTTGGGACTCTTCTGTCGTTGTACTTACGGCTTGTTTATGTACGACGGTGAACATTTACAGTTCTTTGGTACCGCTTTGTTGCCTGTGGCGGTGATTGAATTTATTAATAAAATAATGAGCTAGTAATGCGCATGTTTCATGGGGAACTGGAAACGATTAGTCAATAACCTACTTACTTCTCCTTGAATTTGCACTGGTGGCTGGTGCCGTGGAGCGTCGGAGAGTCCTGCGAGTGAGATTCTTTCCTTTCGAATTCCCGACTTTTCATTTACTTTCACTCACTGATGAGTGGGCCAACATAAAGTGGGTGCCGCGTGTTAGTGACTTGAAGCCACTCTCTGGTATGTAAAATGGCGCCGTTCAGTCGTCGTACTAGGAGCATCTGGTGGTTTGCGCTCCGAGTCCGCCGGTTTTATATTCTGTTCCTTCCTGGTTAGGGTTTCCGTCTTCGCTCCGCTCTCTGCTCACCATCTTCTCTTCCTGGTTAGGGTTCCCGTCTCCGCTCCGCTCTCTGCTCAACATCTTCCCTTCCTGGTTAGGGTTTCCGTAATATGTTCATTTCTTTGTTTGTTTATTTCCCTCGTAAATTCATTCTGTAATCCTATAGATATATTGTTTATGTTTCTGGTGTAGTTCTTATTTTGTTTCCTCTTTATTCCTCTTATACTTTTTCTCGGACATCCTCTATTTCTCACGCTTTGTAACTACCTCCTTTTCGTCTATTTCTTCCAGATCTGTATCTATTTCTTATCCTAAACTGCTGCTTCTGTAGATGAGCAGTTTACGAACCATAGATTTATCTTTTTTATATTAATAGCATGCTCGTTTGTTGCAAGATTTCTTATTCAAGTTAGTTGGAGGCATCATTTCCTTCTCTTTCAAACCATTATTTTGTTCGGTCGATTGTATTGGTTTTTTCTTTATTTCTTCCAGATCTGTATCTATTTCTTATTTCTAAATTGCGGTTTTTGTAGATGATGAGTCTAAGAACCATAGAATTATCTTTTTTATATTTCTAGCATGCTCGTTTGTTGCAAGATTTCCTGCTCTTATAGAACATTATTTTGTTCGGTTGCTTGTATGGGTCCAAATGATATTTGTTCTTTATTTTCATTATTTTTTCTTGTGGTGTTGTAGAAGCTGGTACTCACAAAGCACGGTTTGTGATGGATTCTGGTGAAGCTTCAAAAAGGTCCTTGGTTGAGGATGCAGTTGATCTCGGAGAAGTTTCAAAAAAGCCTAGGGTTGAAGATGCAGTTGATGAGGCATATGCTTCAAGAATCCGTAAGTTCGAAGATATTGCCAAGGTATTTGTTTTCTTTTTATTTTTTATTTTTTCAGTCATCTTGCACAGGAATATACGCACTTACTAACTTTGATCCCTCTTGTTTGAAATTCAATTTTCTAGAATATAAACCCAAGTACGGAACTTCCAAGGATTACAATGGATATGCTTGGAATTGATGTTGGTCCTGTTGATACAATTGGAGAAGCTACGTTTAGTATATCAGTGTTTTTTACCAGCACATTTGTTGTCGCTCATGCTTTGAGCAAGTTTCTTGGTCACACAAAGTTCCTTGCCATGGAGAACTACCATCATGGAAGTGTTCTTGTCAAGTTCCAAGATCCTAGTGACCTGCATAAAGTTACTGGCCACATATTCAATTATGACTTTTTTGGACCCTTCCATGTCAGACAAGTTTACTATGTTGAAGCTCAACCTACCGATTATGCAGAGGTGTTAGATGCTTTTGCATCCAAATCCAACTTCTGAAGTTGTGTGTGGCAGATTGTTACATCGTGCCGTGTTGGTTATGGTTGTTTTGTAAGACTTTATTGTGCCGTGTTGGTTATGGTTGTCTTGTAAGACTTTATTGTGTCGTGTTCGGTATGGTTATCTTGTAAGACTTTATGTTGTTGAGTACAATGTAATGTACAATGTACGTGGTACTTTACTTTAATTATCTTCTGTTTATTCTTGTATACACCTCGTATTTATCTATGGTTTATAGTTCAGTTTAGCTAGTATCTGTGGAATTTACACATTTACATATGTACTATTATGGGGACTGCTAGTCTGTTGTTTTTTGCTCATATTTTCGATCATCCGTGTTGTTTTATCTTTATATTTGCGTTTCTCTGCGAGGTAGGTACTGGTGCTAAGAGTGTCGAGTACATTTTTGCAGCAGAGACGAGTGCATGTGTATCATGAATAGGAGTGCTATATAATTTCTGTTGGTTTCTTGTCAGGTTTTCATTGTACATCGTAGGTACAGGTGCTTTATGGTATGGAGTACAATTGTTCTACTGAGACGAGTACGTCTGCAGCACGAGTAGGAGTACCAGATTATATGTTGTGGTTTTCGTTATTGCTTTCGATTCTGCGGAGTAGGTACTGGTGCTAGGAATGTCGAATACAATTTTGCAGCAGAGACGAGTGCATGTGTATCAAGAATAGGAGTTTTATATAATCTCTGTTGGTTTTATTGTCAGGATTTCTGTTGTACAACGTAGGTACAGGTGCTTTATTGTATGGAGTACAGTGGTTCTACTGAGACGAGTACATATTCGGCACGAGCAGGAGTATCAGATTATCTGTGGTGGTTTTCATTACTACTTTCGATTCTGCGGGGTAGGTACTGATGCTAAGTGTATCGAGTACATTTTTTCAGTAGATACAAGTACATCTGTACCATGAATAGGAGTGCCAGTTAATTTCTGTTGGTTTTCTTTGTCAGGATTTGTGTTGTATAACGTAGGTACAGGTGATTTATTGGGTGGAGTACAGTGGTTCTACTGAGTCGAGTACCTCTGCTGCACGAGTAGGAGTATCTGATTATCTGTGGTGGTTTTCGTTAATACTTTCTATTCTGCTGGATTGGTATTGGTGCTAGGTGTATCTAGTAAATTTATGCAGTAGATTCAAGTGCAGCTTTACCATGAATAGGAGTGCCAGATAATTTCTGCTTGTTTCTTGTCAGGTTTTCTATTGTATATTGTATGTACAGGTGCTTTATGGTGTAGAGTACAGTGGTTCTACTGAGACGAGTACATTTGTAGCACGAGTAGGAGTACACAATGGTTATACTGAGACGATTACACGTTTGGCACAAAGAGGATTACTAGCTTGATTCTAGGTTAATTTACGCAACCCGCACAGTAGGTGTCCACAATAAAATATGTATTCCACACAGAAACACACATAATTTATGGTAATCGGTGTCCACAATAAAATATGTCCAACATATTCGGCAAATATAATACGCACATAACTTAAGCTACCAGGTTATAAATAAAGATCCATGCTTATGTATTCTTCCTCATTCATCGTCGGAAACTACAATCACTTCGTTGCAGCTTTTGCCTGGCGTGTCACACATGCATTTTCTTGCACGTCCACTGTCCCTGTTGATTCTATCATTGATTGCTTGTTTTTTGGATTGTGCGACTCCCATCAGCATATCAATGGTGAAGACAACATCATCTTTCCTCTGTTGTATTGCACCAGGAGTTGCTTCATGGTAGTTTAGGTCGTCCAGTGACTCTAGGCTGGCATAGTAAAGTTTCCTTTCATCCTC
Source organism: Lolium multiflorum (assembly GCA_030979885.1). Lineage (NCBI taxonomy): Eukaryota > Viridiplantae > Streptophyta > Magnoliopsida > Poales > Poaceae > Lolium > Lolium multiflorum. Next base: position 69,885 of record JAUUTY010001183.1, read on the forward strand.
GTCCACTGGAATTAGGTCCTCCATGTGAATAAAGTCTCTGTATTTTTCATCATCATCAGATTCTGATTCACTGTCCCTTGTTAGCATTGCTTCATCACCATCACCATCATCAGCATCATCACCATCATCATCATCAGCAGCAGCATTGCCTCCTTGCACAACATTATCTGAGTGATGTTCCTGTTCTTCATCACTTATAACAATCAGTTCAACCTCCTCGTGTTCATGATGGGTGCTCATGATTTCCTCATCTTTATCAACCTCTTTATTTTTATCCATGGCGTACTGATCCTTGTTCAAGCTTGATTCTGTTGCCTGCATTTATTGAACAGCAGTTGTAGTTTATATAAATTATTTTAGTTTGTCTTAGTATCCACTTGTACAACTGTAGATAGTGAACCCACACATCTGATCTAACTGCATTGTGATGTACATTAATTCCCAGACAGGTAGATTAAATTCACCACATGACAATGTAATACATATAACATGACAGAACAATTATATGTAGCATCTTATATTTGGATAAAACAACTCATATAATATATACTCTAGAGGTACAATAAAATCACTTACTCATAAATTCATCTTGTTTAATTGTAACAATATTATCTGAAACTGTAACTAATCAACATAGCAGTTTTTGTTTTAAAAGGTCAACAAGAACATATAATACTGAGCCGTTGTTTTCGTTTTACCTCATGAGCTGTCTCCCGGGCACATGACTCTTTGGGGAGAACCACAGCAGGGACGCGTCTGGAAGTTCTTCTGATTGTCGAGCAGGAGGAGAGGGATGCCATCCTTAGGAAGGGAGAAAAGCCGATGAACGATGCAGGTCTTACATTGATTGATCTGGGGGGGTCAGGGTACGCTCGTGTGGACACTCCCGTTCTTGAGCGGCGGTATGGCAAGACATGGGTGCAGATTTGCGCGCGGGAGCGGCGGCATGGATTCATTAGGCGAGGGATCTGTATGATTGATGGGAGGTACGGAATATGGCGCGGAGGGATCGGTGTGGTAGATCGCCTCCTCCATCGGCTATCCATAGCTACCCGCGACATCGATTTTGCCCACGGATTTGTGATGGGAGGAGGAGTTTTGTGTCGAATATGGAGATGAAACTAGGGTTTGGTAAGAGTTGTCTTCCTTCACGCGTGGGCGTGTGTCGTAGCGACATGTAGCATAAATAGAAGTCCACAGCGTTTGGCGGGAAAGTATTCCCGGACTCATCTTTTTCCCGCCAATGAATAATGGGATGTAGATCCCGCATCCTGGAGCTGTTTTTCGTTTTCTCTAGCGCAGGTACATTTTTCAGAGGGGCGTCGAGTACGGCAATGACGGCTAGTCGAGTAAAGGTGAAACAAGGGTTTGGTAAGAGTTGTTTCTCTGGAAATAATTATGTTTTCTCTAGGGCAAGTACATGTGCAACTATTGTGAAGCACCAATAGGAGCACGGTATTGTGTTTCTCTTTTGATTTATCTGGGAGAATTTCGTTTTCTCTAGCGCAGGTACATGTTATAAGGGATGTCGATTACGGCGATGACGGCTAGTCGAGTACGGGTTCCGCACCGGGAGGAATTCAGGTCTGTGTTTCTTTTCCGCTCTATCTATTGCAGATACAAGTTCAAATGCAAGGAAAGTACAGCGTTGAAGGCTAGTCGAGTACATGTTTCGCACCAAGTGGAGTACATTATTTTGTCTCTTTCCGTTTGCTCTAGGGCAGGTACAAGTGTAAAAACGTGTCGAATACAGCGGTGACGTCTAGTCGAGTACAGTCTAGGAATGAAGAGGAGTACAGGATTGTGTCTCTCTCTTTTTTCTCTAGCGTAGTTACAGGAATAAAAGGACGACCAAGATGGGCAGTCCAATGAGATAGATTTTGTGAATGATCGTATATTAGGAAATGCTACTACTATAATAACTGTATAGTGTTGTAACTACGGTGTTATTTTATTTCAAAAATAAATAACGCACATTTTGTTTAATTAACTAAATCATGGTTGATAAAATCTGTCTCTTATTCGGGACCCACGTGTCAGCATTACTCTGTGCCGTTTCGTCCCCTCCGTCTTTCCGCCCACCGTCTTCCTCCCCTACCCGCAAAACTTCCAAGTTTTGAAAGCAGACTAGAATTGGGGAAAACCGCAAGAGCGTCGCCGGAGAAGCCGCCGCGCCGAGGAAGAGGGTCCTTTGCCTCCCATAACTGTTGCGCAGGGTATCAGCCGATTCGCCCGTACCTACTCTGCTGCTTTGCTCCGTTCGCGTCGGCCCTTATCGTGCTGGAATTGTTTTGTCGGTCCCGCCGCTGCTGATCTAGGGTTTCACAGTCGCCGCCTGAGTCCAAGGTCTTCTGCACCTGCAACGAGATGTCGTCATTTTCGCGATCATCCCCGCCGTTAAATCCTGGTACACTGCTCCGTTGTCTAATTTTAAGAAACCCTAGGGCGTAATAGCTTTTGGACTGTTGAATATTCCCAATCTGCTTTAGGGTTTCCTTTGTTCTACGGTGCTTCAGATTCGCTTGATCGGCAATTTGATTTTGGCTGTATGTTGTGTTCTGGTTTGTTAATACTTGAGGCCCGCCTTGATTTGTACTTCAGCCTCGTTTGTTTCTGTACTTGTACTTATCCCCATGTTCAAACTTTAGTCCTGGGACAAAACAGTCAGGTAGTAGTTAATTTGTTCTTGTTCATTCTTCTGTTGTTGTGTTTTCATTTATTTTTGCAGTGCAGCGGATTGATTGCGTTTGTGCATGTACTCGTCAACTATTTAGAATTAATAGTTAAAGCTACTTTAGTCAGTATTTGCTTGTAATCTGTTTCTGAAAATCATTGGTTTCTTCTTGCTGTTGTGTATATATGCTTTGATGCAGGAACCTAACACGGTTTTTTGTGGATATTTTATTTTTGTTACGCAGATAATTTCTCAAGATCTCCAACAAGCAGGACCATTGGTGATACACTGTTTCTTTTAAGCACACAAGAGGCAGACACGGAATACCCACTCGCAGAGAGTCTTCCAGTTGAAGATAGAGCTGATCCTGCAGATATTCCAGTTCTGAACCCGAGAAGGAAGGAAAAAACTTTTACTTCTGTTTTCTCAAGAAGGCCGAAAAGGAAGGCTGGAAACGACGACAAGATGCATAATTCCAACACCAATTGTAGAGATGATGAAGTAGCTGCTCGTCCTGTTGAAAATGCAAAGGAGTGTGCCACTTCACTGACTGCTGCTGATATTAAGAAGGGTAGTCAGGTGCCCAAGCCGTTTAGGACAGATAACAGAGACATAACAGTTGCTTGTGAGAAGAAGGAAATTGGGCATAAGAAGAAGGGAATTAAAAGAGCCAAGCATGCTAGAGAATCTGTAGTTCTGCATACAGAGGGGAAGGTAGATGAAGGAACAAATGACGGAGCTAATCCGGCATCTTCATCCCAGGTTGTATTATACGATCCCCGTGTTGAAAGGTGTGAAGTAGACACTTCAATGAAGGGAACGGTTGAAAAAAGGACCAAAAGGTCCTTACCAAGCAAAGACAGTGGAAAGAAAGTTTTGCCTGCAAAAAGGATAAAGGTAAACAAGGATCTTTTGCCTAGCGAAGACAGTGAAGATCCTTCGGACAAGGACCATGTTATGAGTCAGATGTCAATCCAAACAATTATTGATGCTGCAAAACAACTGGCGAGGATCCCTAATCTTATAGAGAGTGTTAGAGATGCAGGGTTTGGTCCTTTCATAGACACTAAAATAAAGGGATCAGTCAACCGTAAGTGCATTTCTTTCATTCTAAAGAAGATAGATATTCCTACAATGACGGTGACATTCTCTGAAGAGAAGAAGATAGAAATAAATCGCTACGCTATCCACCATATATATGGCATACCAAATGGAAATGTGTCAGCTCCAAGGCCGAATGAAACCAGAGAAGTCCTGGCAGAACTCAGGCAAGAACTTGGGTTCAAATCAGGTGAAAATATCAATGCAAGGAAACTTCTTGTTAAGCTAAAATCTATGCTCGATGAGCATTTTAGTCCTAACAATCCAGTGGAAATCAATACAGACCTTGCACTGAAGATCTTCTATCTCATATTGTTTAATAAAGGTTTATGCGTTGGAATTGGATCACGCATAACTGCAAAAGAAGCAAGCATGGTTAAAGGACTTGATTATGGCAAAATGAAAGATATGGATTTCTGTCAGCTAGTGGTGGATGAGCTGCAGATTTCAGCGACTCACTGGCAGAGTTACAAGGTGTTAGCAAATAAGCACTTGGAAGGATTAGCTGTAGCACCGCTAATAATGTACCTGGATTCTCTTATTTACAAAGACTTAGCTCATATGGGAAAGGAGACACCTCGGGTGTTGGTTCTTGATGAACAAAAATTAACTGCAATTTCAAGAGCTGACAGGGACATGGCAGCGCAAAAAGGGAGCGAAGACTGGGCTTTTGGAAAAATAATTGTAAGCATGCTCTTGAAACAAACATTTTTCATATTTTGTTTCTTAGTTTTTTTCGATCTATCTATTTGCCATTGTAATGTAAGTTTAATCTTTTTATCAGACTTGGAAGGCACAAGATGATAGAGTTTACAGGACAATATCAGAAGAAAAAGCAGAGGAAACAATGGCAAAGAGACACAGATCCATTTGCTTTCCTGTTGCAGGAAGTTCATTTCACGGTGGCGATGACATGCCTGCGCGAACCGCACCTGAGCAACAAGGAGCCCTGATGATAGCAAACAGCTATACTGTCCAGAGCGATACGATTAACAGCATCAAGAACCTGATGCAACAGGCTTTAAATTTTACAGGCAGTCTGCAGACTACATCGCAGTTGCTAGATAGAGATATACCCGGGGATAATGATGACAGAAAGATTGAAAACCTCAAGGTCCAAACAGCCAACCTCTTATCGATGTTTGATTTGTTTGGAGATGAGCAGAGATATTTTCTTGACAGACACCGTACAGATGGACGTGTCAGTGAAACCAACAAATTGACATCAATTCCTGATGCGAATAAGACACATCAAACCGTGGAGGTTGATGCAGGGAAGGTAATCCTTTAATACACTCGCACATTTTTGTATAGCTTTGTATAGGCTAATTGGCAAAAGCATAAGCATGTGTGGAATTCAGTATTTGTACTCATTATTCATTGCTAACTGTACTCCATGTGTTGTCAGGCGACTTGCAAACAAAAGAAGAATAAGAAAAAACGTAAACTCTCGAGTAAAACAGGCAGCATTGGAGACAAGCTGCTAGAAGAAACCCATCTTGACCCCATGGAGCATCAGGCTGGTTTTCTCCCAGATATCTCCGAGAACATCCAAGAATCCAATAAGGATCTAGCCATCCAAATGTCCTGTGAAAAGGTACTAACTACAAAATAACCAATTCAGTGTTAATTTTTAAATTGCCCAAAACAGGGTGCTGCAGCTCACATGCCAGAGATTGTAACAAGTGTTGCTACAATCACTGAAATGAGTACCGATAAGCTAGCGGAATCACTTGATCCAAAAGTGAACCATAATTTTTTAATCATTACACTATGAAATAAATTATTATACAACTCATTAATTTTGGCCAACCACTCATTAACAGGATCAAGAGAAAACATGTACAAGCCAAACCACGATTGAAGAAGTTCATAACCCATCGGATAACATGCAGGAAGGAATCCAGGTACACTATTATATGTTTTTATATATCACTGTGTTTGTGCAATATGGAGACACAATTGCAATACATGTACACGGCAGCTTTGTAATAAATTATGGATATATATAATTTTCTGTATAACCTTAACGTGAAGTTTAATATCATCGGTGCAACCGAGTCTAGTTGGAGAAAAAATATAAATATAAGCATCCGCACATCCATGTGTTAACTGTATTAATAAATGTGCTTCATGTATTAACTTTATTTTGCCATCTCTATTATACGTAACTTCAGGCGACTGACGAACAACAAGCATGCATCGGAGAACAGCAGCTTAGAGAACCCCCTCTTGCTCCAGAGCAAACTATTGGACTTCTTCTACGTACAGAAGAATCCATCAAGGAACCAGCCACTGAAACGTCTGGTAAAGAGGTACTAATTTATATATTTTCAAATTTAGCACTATTTTGTTTCTCAGATATAAATGTTTCTAAATTCTTGTACAGGATGCGGGAACTTCGAATGCTAATGCCGAAGCTGATGCGCCATACGTTGAAACAAGTGCTGCTACTGTTAGTCAGAAAAGTGCTGATATGATAGCGGAGTCATCTGATCGAAACGTAAACCATCAAACATTTTATCATTCTAGTTAGATAACTTATTATATAACTCATTAACTATGGCCAACAGAATTCCATTGAAAAGCAGGATCAAAACATAAAATCTGCAAGTGCAACCAATAGTGAAGAAGTTCATAACCCAGGGGATTACATGGAAGGAGAGCAGGCGGAACATGATCTTGTGCCTGACGTAGCACATGCAGACCAGTGCACTTCAGACAACTTGTTGGAAGATTGCGTGGAGGGCTCAAAAGCACGAATAGAAGATGAAAACTCAGCCGCAGAGGAGCTATGCAATAAGGTTGTTGAGAATACACGCGCAGACGATGATGTGCAAGTTACCCAACAAATGGGTCTTGCGTGCACAGGCAAGTTCATGGATGGGACCTTTTTTTTTTTACCGTGCTATTTGTTAATTTACATAATACACTTTCTTTTTATTTTCTTTCAGGCAATTATGACCAGCTCAAAATATCTCCACCAACGACTGAACAAATTGACGAAGAAGCCACAGGAGCTTTCTTATCGGTAACTTGTCGCAATGTAATACAAGTCCATCGATCTACCAAAGTTGTATGGAATTTGATGTTAGTGCATCTCCTAATGCTGCCAACCAGGATTCTAAAACCTCGACGGGCTCAGATGGCGATGGCTGTGACGTATCTGTAGTTGCAACCACTGTGGGGGAGCCCTCAACGGCTATAGCACCTGAGGATGGGCAAACGCTTGAGGATGGCCAGCACATAGGCAAGTACAGAAAATACATTCTTACCTTTTTTCCAAACTGTACACTGAAATGTCCACCAATTCATGTTTCCACAGTACAAGAAACTACTCAATCTGTGCCAAGCGAACTTATGTCTGAGGAGTCAGGAGATGCAAAACCTAAGGAAATCGTGGAGGGTTCATGTGCTACTGCTGACCAGAATGCAGATGATGCTCTTATCAAAGGTGCACACCCAATCATGGAATAAATATTTTAAAAGTAGTATATTGGTCTCTCCATATGATGCACAACCAAAATTGATTACATTCATGCCAGCTCATGTATTTTACCTTTTTTTTTTTGAAAGATGTCTGCGATGAAGGTAACAGAATGGAAGAGAACGAGTCAGCCAAAACTGGTGGTAACACAGCTGATGGGGGAGAGGAAACCAACGTCGTGTCATGTAACCGCGATGAACATGAGCAGGTGATTTTCCTATCTCTTTAATTGCATACGAGACATACAGCAAGACACCATTATGTTGTATTGTTCATTGTGTCATCCAGCAAATTATCAAGGAGACGTTTGAGGAGTCAGGAGATGCAAAACCTAAGGAAATCATAGAGGGTCCATGTGCTACTGCTGATCAGAATGGAGATGATGCTCTTATCAAAGGTGTACACCCAATCATGGAATAAATACTTTAAAAGTAGTATATTGGTCTCTCCATGTGATGCACACCCAGATTTGATTACATTCATGCCAGCTCATGTATTTTTTTTTTTTGAAAGATGTCTCCGATGAAGGTAACAGAATGGAAGAGAACGAGTCAGCCAAAACTGGTGGTAACACAGCTGATGGGGAAGAGGAAACCAACGTCGTGTCAGGTCACCGCGATGAACAAGAGCAGGTGATTTTCCTATCTTTTTAATTGTATAAGAGACATACAGCAAGACACCATTATGTTGTATTGTTCATTGTGTCATCCAGCAAGTTATCAAGGAGACGTTGTGGGTGCAATCTGAAGCGAATGAAAACAGCAACATTGCACCAGAAGAGACATCAGATCCAACCATGACCATTCAGGACGAATTGAAAATCATCATGGATAATTACACGAGTGAAGGCAAGAGTCGAAAAACCCCTGTTGCATATTTAAAATTTTGCAAAGTTCGTAATCTATTTTTCCCATAAACTAAACATATGTTAGAATAACTGGTGTTCGTAATCTATCATATGTGTGAAAAAAAAGTATGATCATTCGCTGCAGTTGTTGACAAAACTCTTGAAGATGGGTATGATACCATTACTGATTTTGTCTATCAAGAAGTATGCAAGTACAGTACCAGATCATGTATCACTGAGAATCAGGATCCATCCAGCAGGGAACGCATGGAAAAATTTAGGTATCGTGTTTTGGCATATGTAAGTACCGTCAATGTAAAAACACTGCCTGACAAATAAATTATTAAATTTTTGCAGGAATCAGAAGTTTATTGGACATGGTGAGATGGATGTTACAGTTGGTGATGTTGCTGACTCATTTGAAGATGGTGCTCCTATTAAAACTAGTATCATGACAATCATGGTAGATCTAGCGCGGGATATTTTTGTAAGCCCTGAAACCAAACGTCTAATAGTGCCATTCATGGCAGTGGTAAGAAAAATTATTATTATTATTATTTTTCTTCATGCATGTTTTTGTGCGGAAATTTGAGGCGGCGCTAACATAAAAATATAACACCCACACAGTTAAGGTGCAACAGGATTAATAGGAACAATGATGGCAAAATGAATACGAGGAAATTGGTAAATCTCGTCAAGGCAATTAATCCGGTTGAAGATTGTTTCCAGTTGGACAAATACGATATTGTAAGTTTCAGTGTGGTGTCCATAATTATCTTAAAAGAAAAAGAGTGCCTCAAACAAATAGTTGGATTGCATTTTTTGTTCATGCAGATAAAAATTCCATGTTTCCAAAAAGGAGATGAAGAGTGTCCTGTGGGTCACTATTTCGTCATGTCCGTGAATTTAAAGAAGAAGCGGTTTGAACTTCTGGACTCACTTGGAGGGACAGGAGCTGAACAGCACTTTGTTAACACTGCTGACGTGTTCAAGGAAATTTGGAAGGAAGCGTACAAACAAAGCAACGGAAAGCTGTCACCTGAAAACCTCGACGAATTTTCGTACCAGAGGCCTAAAGTTATTCCACTTCAGGGAGAAACGTAAGAATTGTTGGACATTTATTAAATAAGAATTGCTGAACCTTTATTTATATATAAAGACATGCTAATGATTTACATGGTGATCAACGCAGGTTAAACTGTGGAGTCTACATGGTGATTTTCCTCATGTTCTGGAGTGGAAAGTCTCTGATGTTCATTCGACCAGACGATGTATTGTACATCAGAAAAAGATTATTATACATGATCCTTATGTGGGAAAGTTTGGATGTTAATTTTGGTCTGATTGAAACAATCGACAAAGGTAGTTAGTACTGCGCATTTCTTAATAAAGATTTACTGCGCATATAGAAATTTCACGACATATTTATATTCTTGTTTTTTTTGTTTGTTGTAGGTAAGCTTAAAAAAATCGTTTCGGGAGAGTACAAAATAATCAGGAAGATAACAACTGTGAGGCCAAACATGGTTGTTATCGTGGACCTACCTGATGTCAATATACCAGAACCTAGGGAGATCGATGATGGAAAAGAAAACTATCCTGAAGAACAAGAATATATACTCATCGGTAGCCAGGAAGACTACAGCATGGAATGCTTGAAGGAAAGACGCAGAGCGGAAGAAACAACAGAGGACGGCAAAGAAGACAAAGAAACAACAAAGAGCGGCGAAGAGGACAAGAATCAGAAGCAACAGAAATCTGTTGTCGCCATAAACTTTGAAGACAACAGCACTGAATACTTGAGGAATAGAGAAGCAAGAGTTGACGATCCCTCAAGATTGCAGCAAGTTTTGTTTACTCCAATAAACAGAACCTCTTCTTCACCGCCTGGTTATAAAATTGATAAAGATAAGTACTGTAGCCTCACGGGGTCACAAAGTCTTGAGACTCAACCGAAGGTTTTAAATTCCAGTTACGTAGAGGTTGAGCATAGAACTAATTTAGACAAACTGAAGAGGGACATTGTTACTCCGTCCAACGTCACGACAACAAAGAGACCGAGAGCTACTGCAAAAAGGTTATGCGAGCCTGTGCCAGATCATAGACCAAGGAAGTTCAAGTACCAGAAACAAGCAAACTCCTTATATGACATCGTACTGAAAAGAAAGAAATATGATGAGTAAGTATTTCATCTTGCACTGCATAATGTTCATCTCTTCAACTTGTTGTTTTTTAACCTCTGGATTATCATGCAGGACTGAGGTATTCAATGCACCAATTATGCACAGTGTTGTTGGTGGCCTTGATTGCTCTTACACGGGCGCTGAAATTAAAAAACAATTTGGTGTTAATCAGTTACTGGATGGTACTTCCATGGACTACATCATTGACGAGATGAGGAGTACGTCCGATTTGTACGCTACTGGAGAACGAGTCTTGTTAAGCCAAGGATTTATCATGGTACGCATTGCAGTCAATAATGTATGCTGCACTATACCAATTATTATATTGTGCACTAACTACTGATATAATCCATGTTTGATATGTATGATGCAGCATGTTCTCGGGGTGACTGTTTGGTCTCAGACACAAGAGCAAGTCGAAGAATCCGTTCAAAAAATGAATGATTCAACTACCTACACAGAAGATTTTAACCTGGATATTGCAATGGAAAATTTCTATAGCTATGTTGACAAATCAAAGTGCCTCCTCGATGCAAAACTTGTAAGCTCCCTGCCTCTATAGGTGCAACATCATTACAGCGTACATATCTACTATTTCCATCTTGTTCTTATATGTCCAATCTCCAAACAGATAATGATGACGTACTTCAAAAGTTCTCACCATATTTTGTATGTGATGAACAAATATACACAAAAGTTCGAAATATTGGACTCTAGAAACTATGGTGCGAAAAAAGGTGATGTCCAACTTTATACAAGGAGCAGATTCCACACGGAATGCGGGAAAATAGTAAGTAGAGAAAAATTCCAGATGCATGCTTTTCAAATAATACTATTTGTTGTTGTCAACCATTATTTTACAATCATTTATTCCCTTATTCCTACAGATGGCAAGGATGGAACTTTTACTCAGGCGTGTTTACGGTAACGACAAATACAGTAAAAGTAATCAACCAAAGAGCTGGGTTGCCTGTGCAAAAAAGCCAAGATATATCCCATGCCCACACCAAGGAATAAACCAGTGTGCATTTTATGTTCTGAAGGGTGCGTACCTATATGATGGGATTCGTCTATTGGATGAAAATGACGGATATGAGCCAATTGTAAAGGATCATGTAAGTGTTACTGAAATACACATTTTTTAATAAGATGCAGTGTCTGTAGGATATGCTGTAATTGTAACTACTGTCGTCTCCATTCATTGCAGCCCAAGATAAACTCCATCAAAGGTGAGTATCTGTACGCTTTAATATTCACCCTGCGCAACAAGGTGATTTTGCCACATGGAATCCAAGAGTTACAACCAACTACCCCACTTTACGGATGATGCTGTCATAGTAAGCATGTTCACATGTTCAGCAATGAATTTTAACAAGACAATGACTTGTCTCATTTATTTATTAATTACTTTCATCTACTGTCTTTTTGTAGCACATTCCCTATGGTGAATGGTGGACAGTGCACGTACATCAGCTGCGCTTGCGTAAATTTAGTACTAGTACATGTGAAACATCTTGGTTAATACAACCGCACCGTGAACCGTCAGATAGTAAACTTCACTACATTGTGATTTATTAGTACTTGTGAATATGCTGGAGGTGTACTTTTGTGTCAGTACTTGTTAATCCCATAGAAGCAGTCATATACTCTTCCTGGTGCAGCATTCCCAACTGTACTCCTCTTGCTAACGATGTTGTACCTTCATGCACCTGTACTTTCCTGCAGAATCCAAAATTTGCAAATATTTATTTAGAGAAACAGTAATGTACTCCTCTTGCTGCCTAAGATGTACTAGTGCGCCTTCCACCGCTGTACTCGAAACAGCCGGCACCTGTCTCTTCACAGAGAACAACAAAAATGGAGAAAACATAGGGAAACACTACTGTACCCCTCTTCCTATCGAAGCTGTACTCGTGCACCCATCACCGCTGTACTCGATACACCTTACACCTGTACCTTCTTGCAGAACCCGATATTTGCAGACAAATATAGTGAAACAGTAATGTACTCCTCTTGCTGCCCAAGATGTACTCGTGCGCCTTCAACCGATGTACTCGAAACAGCCGGCACCTGTCTCTTCACAGAGAATAAAAATCATGCAGAAAACATAGGGAAACACTACTGTACCCCTCTTCCTATCGAAGCTGTACTCGTGTACCCATCACCGCTGTACTCGACAGACCTTGCACCTGTACCTTCTTGCAGAACCCGATATTTGCAGACAAATAGAGTGAAACAGTAATGTACTCCTCTTGCTGCCTAAGATGTACTCGTGCGCCTTCCACCGCTGTACTCGAAACAGCCGGCACCTGTCTCTTCACAGAGAATAAAAATCATGCAGAAAACATAGGGAAACACTACTGTACCCCTCTTGCTAACGAATCCGTACTCGTGCATCCATGACCGCTGTACTCAACAGACCTTACACCTGTGCCTACATGTAGAATCCACAATTTGCAAAAAAATTATAGAGAAACAGTCATGTATTCTTCTTGCTGCCTAAGATGTACTCGTGCGCCTTTAACCGCTGTACTCGACCCTGCTGGCGCATGTCCCTTCCCAAAGAACAAACAACGAGCAGAAAACACATGGAAACACGCCTGTACTTCTCTTGCTAACGAAACTGTACTCGTGTACCCATCGCTGTACTCGACACACCTTACACCTGTACCTTCTTGCAGAACCCGATATTTGCAGACAAATAGAGTGAAACAGTAATGTACTCCTCTTGCTGCCTAAGATGTACTCGTGCGCCTTCCACCGCTGTACTCGATACAGCCGGCACCTGTCTCTTCACAGAGAATAAAAATCATGCAGAAAACATAGGGAAACACTACTGTACCCCTCTTGCTAACGAATCTGTACTCGTGCATCCATGACCGCTGTACTCAACAGACATTACACCTGTGCCTACATGTAGAATCCACAATTTGCAAAAAAAATATAGAGAGAAACAGTCATGTATTCTTCTTGCTGCCTAAGATGTACTCGTGCGCCTTCAACCGATGTACTCGAAACAGCCGCGCATGTCCCTTCCCAAAGAACAAACAACGAGCAGAAAACACATGGAAACAGGCCTGTACTTCTCTTGCTAACGGAACTGTACTCGTGTACCCATCACCGCTGTACTCGACAGACCTTGCACCTGTACCTTCTTGCAGAACCCGATATTTGCAGACAAATAGAGTGAAACAGTAATGTACTCCTCTTGCTGCCTAAGATGTACTCGTGCGCCTTCCACCGCTGTACTCGATACAGCCGGCACCTGTCTCTTCACAGAGAATAAAAATCATGCAGAAAACATAGGGAAACACTACTGTACCCCTCTTGCTGACGAATCTGTACTCGTGCATCCATGACCGCTGTACTCAACAGACCTTACACCTGTGCCTACATGTAGAATCCACAATTTGCAAAAAAATTATAGAGAAACAGTCATGTATTCTTCTTGCTGCCTAAGATGTACTCGTGCGCCTTTAA